>VZUI01045568.1:0-89087 GCA_013401135.1 Cettia cetti | reverse complement strand
CCCCCCCCCCCCCCCCCCTTTCCCGGGAGCGCGCGCGCCCGGCGGCGCGTGGGTCTCGCGCGTTCCCGCGCGCGCGCCCGGCAGCCCCGCCCACGCGCTTCCCCTTCCCTCCCCCCCCCCTCCCCGGCCGGGGCCGTTCTCGGGCACTCCCTTCCCCCCCTCCCCTTCTTCCTCTTCCTCCTCTTCCCCCTCCCCTCCCTCGGCCGCCATGAGGGTGTGCCCGCGCCTCGTGGCGCCCTGCCGCCCTCCCCCGTCCTCCCTCCGCCCTCCCCCCTTCCCCCCGCGGCTGCGCCTTCCTGTCGGGGCCGCTGGGTGCCGGAGCTTCCCGCCGCCTCCTGCCAGAAAGCGCCTCCTCCTCCTCCTGTTCCCTTTTGTTCGTGTCCCTGAGCCTCGCAGCAGCCTGAGAGCTCCCGCTCTGCTGCAAGGACAGCGACTGGTTATTTCTCCCCCCTCCCCAGGGTGCGGAGGATTTCCCCGACTGCTGCATCCTGATCCTACAGGCTTCTGCCTGCAGCCTTCCACGCGTCCGGGAACGCCTCTAGTTTCTCTGATTGTTGGAAGCACACACACAAAACCCTCCTAACGAAAATTTGGTCACCATCGGCCTGACCAAACCGGCGTGTTTTTCCACTCGTAAAAATGAAAAGGGGGCATCGATGTGCTGCTGGACTAAATTACTCTTGTCAGCCCCTGGCCGTGGGGCTTCTGCTCTGCTCTGTAGTGCTGCCATTCCAGGAAAGCAGTTTCGGCAGCCTCTCTTTTCAGCTCTGTTACTGTAGCATCCTTTCACACAAAGGAGATACATAGGAATTTAATGCATTACAGTTTCAGAGTTTTAATCGGGCATGAAATTCCTGTGCAGCTCTTGTTTTCTGTTAAAAAAAGCAAACGGAACCTTCCAGAAGGTGCTGAAGTTGGAGGCACTATTGGAAATTTTGTAGTTAGGTATTTCTTTTTGTTTCAGGTTAGAGTTCAGAAAAGACAGTAAGTATTTTATAATGCTAAGTGTTTGTTTTCAAAAACATAATGAAGAGTGAGCATGTTGCAATATCACAATAGAATGCTTTGCTACTAGAGATCAGATGTGCTTTAGTAGTTTAATAATTTTCCCCTCCATGAGCTGATGTTGATTACACAGGATTGTGGAAAAAGAGTTGGTGGTAATTATGGGAATAATCATTTTTCTTCCAGGATAATCCTAATATTTCCCTTACCCATATATAGCCCATAATAGTTTTCTTGCCCTTCAGAATTTTGCATTGCCCTGTCAAGGTAACTAAATTCCTTGTGATTTTCTTTCATCGTTCTATGGGAATTACACCTTTTTGTGGGAGTTTTAGTAGCTTTTCTAAACCTGAATCATTATCAAGGTGTCATGAGATGGATCATTCAAGAAAAGCTTGTGGTTTAAAACAAAAAGCAGCTTACTCTTAAAACCATTAATTATATTCACGGAAATGGCTTAACTAAATGAATTTATTTTGCTTATGTTTATTCTTTCTGTAACGTGACTTTCTCTTCCCTGAATTATTTTGGATACTGTGGTAGTAGCAGCCTGAGTTACCCTTAGAGTATAACTTCAACAGGTGGTTTATAAAACATAAGAGAGGTGCAACTGTGTCAGTTTTGAAGCAGATTTTATTGCCTGGACCCGGGGCTGCATCAGCTCAGCCACAGAGCTCCCAGTGTAAATTTTCAGACGGTTTTTCCTCGTTATTTTCCATCCCATCACCCTCTGAAACTGATGTAAAGACAAGAATGGAGAAGAGGAAGAGTATAACAGAGATCACTTCTGTGTGGTGGATCATGAACCCACTTTGGGGGAAATTGGTCAGATACTGGCTGTAAATTAGGGGTAAAAGGAATGAATATGGACAGGTTTGTTGGAATGCTTTCCTGTACAGTTTTGATGTGGGACTTTTTCTGTGTTACTTCTCCACATCAAGATAAAGACATTTAGGGCATATGTTTGATTTTTTTTTTTCAAATTAATGTTTCCTGTGCCAGTGTGTAACTACCTTATTCATTTATTTCTTGCAGAGTCAACTGCTCATTTTATTTCAAAATTGGAGCTTGTCGCCATGGAGACAGATGTTCTCGGTTGCACAACAAACCAACATTTAGCCAGGTTTGTTTCCCCTTTTTTTCTCTTTCTTGTGGAAGTATATTCTGGCTTCTTTAAAACATAGATTCTCAGATACAAGTGAATAATTAGCAAACTCCAGATTAATTAGTTCAGTTTTAGCCCCAGTTTATCTGGGTCTTTGCTTTTTTGGGGGTATTCCATTTACTTCTCCCAGCATTTCTAATTATCTCCTGTCACCCTTAATGGCTGCAGGAAGCGATGCTGTTGTAAGCTTGCCTGTAGTAGAGACCAACCAGTGCTAACTTTCAGGTGAGTGTGCCTTCTCAGTGGTGTTCAGGCACTTAAACCATCCCAGAATTTTTAAATCACAGACAATGGCAGCACATCCCACCTGTCCCAAAGGTGGGAACTTCCAATCTTTTATGCATATGATAGAAGAAAACTAATTAATGAATAAAAGTGATTCATCTGTCACTGCATTTGCTCTCTGACCCAGGCTCTTAAGTTTCAAGAGTGACTTGCATACTTCCTTTGAAAAGAAAAAGGTTTATTGAAATTTTGAAAACAACTTGCCTGGTTGCTGAGGGTGAATTGTCCATTGGCAAGACAGATTATTTAGTCTTTGGCTCAGTGAATATTGTTAAAAGACAAGATGTGTGACTGCATGTCTGCCAGAAGTAGAAATAAATTTGGGAAGGTGCAGGCAGTGACAGGGCCTTCATTATTGTTATTATGAGCTGTACAGCATTCACAAATTCCATTCCTGGAGAAAAGTATGCTTTCCCTCTTTCTATCAATGCTGATTGTCAAGGTACACAGATTCATTTCTCTGGGCATTTGTACTTAAGCAATAGTGCCTTTGAAAGTTACTGCATTTTTAACTGCAGTGGTTTTAACAACAGAAAAAGTTCACATAACAGCAGAGTCTTCTGCAAGTTCATTTAATCTGCTTAGGAGCAGAGTTGATGAGAAATGAGGGCTGATGTTGGTTTGGGGGAGAAATCAGGGGATACTATCCATGGGCCAGGTTCAGAGCTAGGATCATCAGGTTAAACTGTGAGTGGGCAGGGGGGCTTCTAGGGGAGAATCTCAAGGTTATTCCTGGTGGATAGGGACTTCTGGTACTTAAGCAACAAAAACACCTCTTTGCTTCTGGGATTTTAAAAATTTTTAATGCAGCTACTGTATTTCAAAAGTGTATTGTCCATTTTTGAAACTATCCCATGTTTCTGACCTACATGGAGCACAAGTTGGTGTGCACTTGGTTATTTAAAGACCTAAATTTAGGTCATTGGCTACAAAAAAATATTTCTAAAGCAGACAGCTTCCATAGTAGTTGCCTTTTAAGTTAAAAAAAAAACCAAAAACCTAACAAAAAAAAAAAAAAAAAAACAAAAAAACCCCACGACCCTTACATCTTTCTTTTACCAATATAAGTTTGTGTGCAGCTCCAGCTTTCTGGCAGAGCTTTCTAGCTTTGCTGCAGGCTCTGGTTAGCAGTGCCAGCTGAAGTGGGTCAGCAGGGCACGTCCCATCCATGCAGGGATGTGTGGGGCTGCACAGCTCGTACCTGGCAGCTGCACTGTGACATTTCTCAGGTCCCTGGCACTGGGGGGGGTCTGCAGAGAGCTTACATTTGTGTGCAGGTTGACAATCAGCTGTGATAGAAAAGAGAACAGAGATCTTGCAAACGGGAAGTTAACAGCACAATGTTTTAACCTTTACTGAAGAGCTGTGTTAGGAAAGGTCACACGATCCAGGGTGATCAAATTACCCCCAATCAGCAGAAACAGCCTAACGAGATGCCTGTTTCTGGCACTCTCCAGTTGCAGGCTAAAGCACAGGTAGTTTAAACCTGGGCCACGGAAGCACAGAGCTTTGGTTGGTATGGCTGGACCCACAATAAAGCAAGTGTGTGGTTTGAAATGTGATGTTGCAGTTGTATGTTTTCTTACGTGTTAAATGGGTAGTGAATGGAGGTGTGACATTGCTGGTCCTGTGACTTCTTTAAGCTCTGAATTCTTATTGTGACTAATAATAATAATGTCTAAGCTAAAGTTACTTGGGGATTGTCATTCATACCGACTAACATTGAGCTTGTATTTTAAGTAATCAAATCTCAATTTTTGAGCTGCTTACAGTGATATGGACGTTTGGAATTTTTTTGTAATATTAGTTTACTAACTTAAACATGGTTTGTTTTTTCAGACAACTTGATTTTAAGAAGAACGGTACAAATGTAAGGTTTCAAGTCTGCCTGGGCTAATTCTTCAAGTAAAAAGCAGAAGGGCTAAAAGGATATTGTCCTTATTTGAAGGATCGGAAACATGTGAACCTATGATGCTATTATATTATTTAAACAGAAATTCCACCAAGAAAATCCTGACTCACAAAACAAGACGTAGCAGTTGCCTAAAGGCCTTATGGTCTGGTGTAGCATTTTGGACACTGTGGCATTATGTATTACATGCTGTGCACGTAACACTTATTTTTTCCCCCCCCTAGACTTGCAGTAGTGAATCTGGTCTCGAAAGTTTAGGCATCTCCAGAACACCTCGTGTGACATTTTAGGTTACTGGGCCTCACACCTCCCATTTTGAGGATAGCTGTTGAGACAAACGCAGCTCTTTCTTGGTGGTTAATTAAAACTGTTTTCATAATATGATGGTCTGTATACAATTTTGGAAGATACTCTGCAAATACAAAAGGAAGTCTTAAGGATAAAATATTACTTTTAGCTGTTTGCAAACAAGTTGTCTCTTTGCAATTGTCTATTATATGCACAGCAGCCAGTAGAATTCCCCTTTTTATTTTTTTTCCCCGCAGACCATCTTGATTCAAAACATCTATCGTAACCCCCAAAACAGTGCACAGACGGCTGACGGCTCACACTGTAAGTCCCACAGTTGGAGAAACTTTTTTAAAGAATGGTGTTAAAGAGCCCACTCCTAATTATGAGAAAACAATGTTGGCTTCTGAGCTGCTGACATAAAGCTGTTGCAAACAGGACAAGTGACGGAACTCTTCTTGCGCACAGATCAAGAATTTGTGGAATGTGTGCAATTCTGAATGCAGAAGGGACTGCACAAATTGGACTTGATGCAGATTCCCTTTTGTGTTGCAAAGTGAAACCTGGTTACTAACACTGCATTCTTTCGAAAGGGTTAAATTGCAGATATTTCTCAAATTCTTGATCTAACACCCCCCCAAAAAAAACCAAATAGGTATATATGTGAAGTACGGTAAGTCCCAAAACTGGGTTTTCTTTCATCTTAACTTTTTTAGGAAAATGGAGATTTCATGTTATGCTCTCATTATTGTATTACTTCCTTTCCTGGGATTTTGCTGCTGAAATGCCATTCAGTAATACCAAATTCAAATCACTGTGCTTGTAATGTGACTGCTGCATATGGATACCACCTATTTTCAGAGCTGCCTGAAATCATGCAAAGCCCTTCTATAGTAACATAGATGAATTGAGTGAAATTAAGGATACAATAATGGAGTATCATGAGATCTCTATTACTTTACAGTGTTAGGTTGATATAGAAAGGTCACCAGCTAAGTGCAAGTTCTCCTGCTTGGGAGAGAATAACCACCTCTCTTTCAGCACAGACTCGGCTAAAGCGACCCTAAAGGAAACCAGTTTCTTGTTAAAATTATTTTCCATAATATAAAGTTGTTGCGTTTTGTATTTCAGACCATTGCCCTCTTGAACATTTACCGTAACCCTCAAAACTCTTCCCAGTCTGCTGACGGTTTGCGCTGTAAGTTCATACAAGTTCCTTCACTGGTTCCCTGGGCTTGATTGTCAGAGCTCAGTGTCGACTTAAGCTGGTCTGCCATTTTAGTTTAACAGATCAAACTGACCACGTTTTGTTACATGTGTTGCAAACAAACACAAACAAACAAAAAAAAAACCCAAAAAACTTTTTTTTTGTCCCACTACCTTCCTCCCTACTCCCAAAACTGAGGGGAATCTGAATACCAACTATCAAATCAAAAAGGGTTGAAATTGTACTTCCCCTGTGAAGCAGTGTTGGTTGCACTGCTTTCTTCCTGTCACACCTCTCCCTGCCAGTTCCCTGCATCCTAGGAATGGTTTTCTGTATGTTTTGTGCTATCCATGAGGTTCCACTGTCAAAAAGAGCAGGACAGTGACACATTGACTTCATCCAGGACAAATGTCCTGCTCTGTAAATGCTAAGAGAACTTGAACTGAAACTTTTCAGAATGCATGCATAAATTTGTCTAGGTTAATGCAGCTTCCATTTAGGGAGTGCACTTTGGAAGAACACACCATGACTGACTAACCCCTTCTAGCAGCTGTCCTTTTTGGATGGGTGCATGCTTAAAATTCTTTCCATGCTTTGAAAATTCAAATTCCAATGCCATTTGGCATATTTACCTAAGAACAGTATTTTTTTAAAGTACTTTTGAGGAGGGGAAGGCATTTGGGTATGGTCATGGAGTAATTTAATGACTCCTGAGATACAAATGGGCATAAGCAAACACACCTGTGAGACTGGCAGCAGTTAATGCCCAGGATTGTTGATCGGCGATTAACTGATTTATCATTGTAATTCAATCATCAATATTAGAATAAGATTTAAAAAAAAAAGTTTTAGAACCAAAAAAGGGTCGGTGTTCTTTTCTAACTAATATTTCTTGTTGAAGTGAGTATTGACTGTGTGGTAATAAAGCTTTGTTTGGCTATCCTTTTTTTTTTTTTTTTTTTTTTTTTTTTTTTTTTTTTTTCCTTTTTTTTTTTGACTGTTGGTTTATAGACTAGTTCAGATTAGTTACCAGCATTTGATTAGAAGGGCTTTGTGAATCAGCCACTAACTTGAAAGTCAACACTGTCTCCCTTGCTTCTAAAAGGAATAATGGCTCGATTATGTAATTTGTGTTCTTGTCACACAATCAAGCTGGACATGTAAATGAGCTGTGTCATTTTGCCTAGATGCTTGACCAGTTCCACTGGTTTGCAGGCTCTCTCCTTGCAGATGCTCAGTAGTTGAAGCTGTTTCAGTAGGCCAAAACATTTCCAGTTGGGTGTTCCCACTCTCTTCCTGAGCTCTCAATGCGCTGGTAACTAATTTGCACAGAGTTACAGCAGTTTGGTCTGTGGGGCTGTTTAGATTTACAGCTGCAAGAGTCCTGCACAGATCCTCCAGTGTTGTAAACGCTGGTCTCCAACTCTAGTTTGTCGTGACAAGCGAGTAGCTGTGTGCCAGAGCCTGACTGTACCTCCTGGGGTAGAGCTGGAGCTCTGCAAGCAGTAGGTTTGCTGAAACTCCTGGCTCCTTGGGTTTTGATATTTCTCCCTACTTAAGTATTGCATGGATTTTAAATGGATAACTTGGGTAGCTATATAATGCCTTGTCGTTGTTGCTTAACTGTCTTCCTTTCTATTGCCGTCGTAGAGGATTAACCTTAGTTTGGAACAGCAATAGTTTTCCTGAGTATTTTAATTAGTAATTGGGCTTCTCATGGTTCAGATACCAGTAGCCCTGGAATATGGATGTTTGTAAAGCCTGTGCATATGTATGCTTCCCACTTCAGAAGGTCATTGAAGTAGTCATTAACTAACTGTTGCCTGTGATCTCCTAATTTGACCAAAAAAAAAAAAAGTTTTTAGCACTGGTCCATCTGGTAGAAAGTAGTTATTACCACTGAGCCTCACAGAGCCCCTGTCTGATACCTTTAAAAACAAAACAAAACAATCCTTAGGTGTTAGTGAGCTGTTATCAGTGGTGTTGGCAGAACCTTGGAAATATAGTTAAGTATTAAACTGCCTAGAATTACTGGTTTAATGTTTGATATTCCTTAATTTGCTATCACTGTGGGGGAGAAGAAATTTCTTCAAAGCAAACGTGTCTTGAATGCAGAAATATTGTTAGCCTAAACTGTAAACCAAATGCCCCTTAGCCTCTTCTGGAGGTGAGCTGGGTGGAAGAACAGGAACTGCAGTTCCAGAGAGTGTGGCTGGTTAATATTAGAGCCTTTGAAGAAAAACATAAAGTTTGTCCAAGTGGTAATACCAGCCAAATTTTTTTTCGTAGCAGCCTAAAAATGAATAAACTCAGCTTTATTGGCTCAGTTTCTTGTCTTTCACATTCTGTGAACTAAACCAGTCTGGTTTGTAATTTTAAGCACTAGCATATTTTTCTAGCATAAAATGCAGGCTTTGTTGTAAAACTGCTCTGCTTGGTTCTAATAAACCACTTAACTGCTGAAGAGCTAATCTAATGGCTTTAATGTATACAGCTTATTTAAAGTGCTGTAGACTGGAAGAAATAAATGAAACTCAGTTTTATACTTTTAATGCTTTGAAAAATAAGCCACACTTACGTTGGGTTTTGTAGCAGCAGGCAAGCAGCACTCGTTTTTTGAAGTCCAGCTTGTAGCATGAAAATAATCTTAACTTGAATATAAGGCTGGCTTGTCTTGCACTGAAAGGTGTTCTGCAGGACTACAGAAAAATGAAGTGACACTCAAACTAGAAAATGGCTCTCTTGCACAGCATTGAGGGCACTGAGAAAAGTGTGTCATTTCAGTGAGTATTTTCAGCAAATTAAAAAAAAACATCTGGGCTATTTTACATTGTGAGCTCTCAAATTCTAGTGGATATGCTGGAGAGGTGGACATAAATTTCTGCCTTTAGGAAGAGTAATACTACACAGTAATAATATTTTAAGATATCAGATTGTAACAAAGCACTTGCCTTCTGTTTAGGTAAAATTGTTGGTAGTTAGAGAGTGGGACTGTACATTAAATTTTAAGTGATACTTTAATTCTTTTCCCCTTTAAATTCGTGGCATACAAGTTTGGCTCTGATTAAAACTTGCTTTGATAATATCAATGTAATGTTTTGACAGATACTTTGGGGACTCAAAGCTCTTCACACATCCTTATTTTGCAATATTCCTGTTAGTTAGCTCCATGTCTCTTATTCTCCAGACGGCCTCTCTAGATTGTTTTGTAGTTTGATCAAACTCCTCTTCCTTCCCTGGCAGGCTCTAATCGATCTGACTCTTTGACTTTTGCAGGTGCTGTGAGCGATGTTGAGATGCAGGAACATTATGATGAGTTCTTTGAGGTATGTAAAGGTGCATTGCAGTGTCACTGCATTTGTCACCACAAATTAGTTTAATGGGTGTAGTGGATAGCACAATTAGATGGATTCAGCAACTAAAACCACTTGTTTCCTCAGATGTTCATGTAAAGCATACAACTTTGTATCAAATATTTCCTGGTTTAACCATTGGTTAGTTTGGCCTTAATTTGACTGCTTGAAATAGTCTTCCTTTTCATCAGCAACTTAAGTGATGTAGCGTTTTGTTTGTATAATCTCCTTTTTTATAAATTTAAAGAATTCTTAATTATTTGTTTAGAAATAAAATACCTGAAGCTAGCATCAAGATTTCAGTGTTGTGTTTTCAGTGCATCCTGTGTATTCTGTCAGTGTTGTGTTTTCCATAGGTTTTTATTGTATCTTGGTAATGCTGTGCTTACAGATGGCCAAGCAAGTACTAATTTTAAAACCAAAAATGAAAAAAAAAAAAAAAAAAAAAAAAAAAAAAAGTGGTCTTGCTTTTTTCCTAGGAAGGTCTTTTTTATATGTACTTAGAGCTAGATGCAACATTTCTGTACTTAAAAATAATGTGTTGCAAACTTCTGCTGGGTTGCTTTGTGCTTAGGAGGTCTTCACAGAAATGGAGGAGAAATACGGCGAAGTTGAGGAGATGAACGTTTGTGATAACCTTGGAGATCATCTAGTTGGAAATGTATACGTAAAGGTAGGATGAAGAGATGTTCATGCAATCAGGAGGGGTGGTATTTAGATTTTTAAAAGCTACTGTGTGATTGTAGATTTTATTTTGCAAAGGAAGCTCTTCAGTATGCAAGCTACTCTCCAACTTCACAAAGTAGAGTAAAAATGTAAAGGAATCCAAAGGAAATTTTAATGAATTTTGAGAAGCTTTCTTGATAGCTAAAATCTATGTAATTTTCAGAAACATTAACACTTTTTTTTTTCTTTTATATAAACAGTCACCACATCTAGACTGTTCATTTGGCAGGATTAATTTGGGGTCTGTCTTAAAATCATGCTGCTCTTTAAGTACATCAATATGAGAGGTTTACATGCCACAGGTGCATTAATTTTCTAACTTCCCAGTTAAACACAATATCTGTGACCAAGTTAGATTTGGCAATAGCTGGGTGGTTCAAGGTGCAAACTGGAGTACTTAGGTTTAATTTTTAAAAGCCATTGGTATCTCTTAAATAATGAAAAAGTTACCAAAGTTGTCACCTGCAGAAATTTTACTGTGTGTTCACAGCGTGGGGGAGGTGTGAGAGAGTTCTTTTGAATATTTTGGCTGTACATTCCTTCAGCTGGAAAGTATTTTCACACCTGAAATTCTTGGCTGTGTAGGTCATAATCAAAAAAAAGTTGTTTAAAAAAATTAGCTGTGAAAAAGGCATTTCAAATTTAAGTTTTACATTCGTTGTAAAACAGGATCTGAATTTTGTAAATGCTCACTTAAATGAATGCAAGCTCCAATTTTTATATAAATTTCTCTTAAATGTTTGAAAAAATGCATTACATCAGGACTGTTGGTGCTCCAGAAAGTATTAATAAGCATTCTCTTTGTTTAAAGCTCTACTGAGAAAACACAATATCTTCTATTGGCTGTCTTTCCCACTTAAAAGACCGAACAGAGCGTACTGAAGAGGAAAATCAATGTTTTGATTAGCCCTTGAGTCGCAGCTAATGAAAAGCTGGAGTATTTACTTACCCTTGATTTGATGGACTGTCGCAGAAATCTGAAACAGCTTCTGGTTTCCACATACCACACAACTCATTTGATGGGAATCTTTTATCTCCTCCCGTTTCTTCCCTGTACTGTAAGGAAAACGTTGATTTTGCTTTCAGTTCCGCCGTGAGGAGGATGCGGAAAAGGCCGTGATCGACCTGAACAATCGCTGGTTTAACGGGCAGCCCATCCATGCCGAGCTCTCACCTGTGACTGACTTCAGAGAGGCCTGCTGCCGTCAATATGAGATGGGGTAAAGCAGGGGCTTCCTCCTGCCCTGACAGCCTGGGAGGTGTTTGCACAGCTGGGAGGGTGCTTGGGTGTGGATTTTATGGAGCTGAGTGCAGGGAGAAAACAACTTCAGGTACCAGCAGTGCAGAGGACCTGCAGTGAACCTCTGATTTCGGCCATCTTGGGGATTTTCTCCTAGAAGTGAGGCGGTGTCAGTAAATGATGCTTGTAATTTACTGCCTTTAATATTAGAGGTCTTAGCAGATAGAATTCCCAGCTCTACACTAACTGTGCCTCTTGAATTCTGTTTCAGAGAGTGTACACGAGGAGGTTTCTGCAACTTTATGCATTTGAAGCCCATTTCTCGAGAGTTAAGGCGCGAGTTGTATGGGCGGCGTCGTAAAAAGTAAGTTTGTTTTGAAACACTACTAAAACAAGTAATTTAAGGATCAGTTGCTGAAAAACCTGAAGGCAAATCTTTAAACTTATGCCAAGTCCTCTTGTTTTTTTCTGATGCATTTCTGGCAAGTGCCAAAGGGCATCAAGTCAAGCTGGCAAGTGGCCAGTTTAAAACAAAGGAGTAGGGCTGTAAAAATACAGTGCTTCTTGTTCTGCAACACTATGGATTCTGAAGGCTGGTGTGGAAGGCAGGTTCAAGGAGAAGATTCACTGAGGTACTGAGGACATAGGCCCTACCTATTCAGATGTCCAAGCTGTAAAGTGTACAGATGGACATTATTTGGGAGAAATTGCTTAATGCTGCTTCTGTTTTATTCTCATCTGATGTGTTTGCTCATGGCATTTGTTGGATGCAGGCTACCTGGCCAATGGGGCATTTTGGCAGCATCAGATTGGCAGCTTTCAGCATGATGTGCAGTCAAGCATATCTACAGATTATACAGGACCCAACTTTAGTTGCTTTTAGCTGTTAATGGTGAAATGTTGTAGCCTGTATTCATTTCTTACTGTTAATACCAGCCAGTCACTGTATGGGGCTCACTTTTAGCTTCACAGTGTGTCCCTTCTTGATAGGAATTCCCAGTAGGAAAAATGGGAAGTAATTTTGCTTAATGGTTAAAAAAAAAGATAAATAAATTTTATTATGTATTAAATTATTCATTTAGTGAGGTACCTTGCAGAAAGGCTTTTGCCACTGCTGTTACTATGATGGTTCACTTGGAGCTCCATTCAATCTGCTTGCATTTAAGACCTTGCTATTTGCGATAGGCATATAAAATTTTTAATCTTGCTTTTATATAGAATATGATTTTTGTAGATTTCTGTCAATCACAGAAGGAGCCTGGGATTGTGAATGTGTTTTTCCTATAAACATCTCTAATTGGCAGTGTTTCAGAGTCTGTGAGGATGAATTTAACTTTGAAAACCAGATTGTGTTGCTTAGCCCACATGTACTTGTGGCTAAGTAAATTTTTCAAATACTTGAATGCTTTATGAAAAAGACCAAGTGTGCTTTTTATATTAACCTTTTGGTCACTGTTACAAATCTGGAACTCTCAGATTCAGTAATGCTGATTGGTAGTAGCTGTGATAGCAGTAAGTTCTGGGTGGTTTTAGCTCCCTTCCTGAATTCATCAGCCAAAGAGGCAGGGAAGATGATTTGGCAGTGCTGCTGTCCTGGGGGGTAGAAATCATGTAGAGGCAACACCAGCAGAGAACTGGGTTGTAATTGCTAATTATTGCAATTGATTTAATATAAGTGGACTTAAAAGCAGCTGAAGGCTTTTGGTGTGTTTTGCTAAGAGCTGTTCTGTCTGCCAAAGCAGGTGTCCCAAATTTTAAATAACAGCAGTGTAGCCATGCCTTTCCTTAGGGTTTGCACATCCATTGGAACAGGCGACTGCAGGGAACAGCCAATTCTTGTACCTGTTTGTGCTGACTCCTCAGGATGAAATTTGGGCAGTTTGTAAATGCATTGGCTTTTGCTGCCCGAGTGCCAATTAACCAATCCTTCTAACGACACGCCGCCTTTCTTCCTCCCCATCTCTCCCATCCTTAATTACTTATTCTGCTGTGTGGAACTACAAATAAATCACGGTGATGAGCCAATAAACTGTGCAACCTCTCTTTGAAGGCATCGATCCAGGTCGAGGTCCCGTGAGCGCCGCTCTCGATCCAGAGATCGCGGCCGCGGCGGCGGCGGAGGCGGCGGCGGCCGCGAGCGCGACAGGAGGCGGTCAAGAGATCGCGAACGATCCGGTCGATTCTGAGCCATGCCATTTTTACTGTATGTCTGCTAGAAAGTGTTGTAGTTTGACCAAACAAGTTCATAATGACATTTTTTTTAAAGATGGGCTTCTGAATAAAAAATTTGTAGTGATACAGTATTCTTTGTGTAACTTGTTTCTTGTGGGGGGAGTCTTTTTAACTGTCATTCCTCTATCTTGACAAATACCTGGATTAAGTCTGCCTGAGGGAACGGTGGTAAATGTATTGGAGGAGCGCCAGTTTTGGTTTGGGTTTTTTTTTTTTTTTTATTTTACTCGGGTATAATTTGAACTGTTGATGAAAATGTGTGTGTATATAATATAAAATATTATATACATAGTAAAAATAATATACTGCTTAAGAAACAGTTACATAAGTTTCCCTTTTCTGCTATGCTGTCTGCTTATTTAGGTTAGTTTAGGCACATTTAAGAGGAAGGCTGTGCGAAATGCATTTATTTACTGAGTAGAAACGCTTAGTTACAAAAATGTATGTTTGTTTGTTACCAGAAGTCTGTGCTCTGTCTATCAATGTGACTGTGGCATTTACAATAAATCCAATTTCTTGGTGTAAAATCTAAAGCCTATTTTCTAAGCACTCTGGAGTAGTTGAGTTGCTACTCCTGGCTGCCTATTTTCTAAGCACTCTGGCATAGTTGAGTGGCTGCTCCTGGCTGTGCCAGAGTTCCTAGTTCAGGTTTTTATAATTCTTGACTAAATTCCTTTCTTAAGCTGGAAAGAAAGTTGCCTATTGCAGTGTGGAGAAAAAAAAAATTTTTGCAGTGATTCATAATAGGCAGGTGAAGGTTTTGTGGGAAAAAAACCCCACCAAAATTATGCTCCATGCAACATGATAGAGAAGTGCTGTTAAAGGAAATGCAAGGTCCTGAATGCAAGGATCAAGTTTCTTAACAGACTTTTTTTTTCTAATCTATGCTCTCTCACCTGTCATTTAATGAAAAGCATTTTGTTAGCATTCAAGGTCATAGAAAACTAATTGGATGCTGCTGGAAAAGAAATCTTTGTTCCACCTTTCTGATGGTCTGGAGAATGGACAGATGGCAGTTTCTTCACAAATACTTTTTTTTTTTTTTTTTAACTTGAATTGCGCAATTGCTGAACATTGGTTGTGTCCCAAAGTGTTAAAGCTTCAGTGGAGATGTTGGAATTCTGAGAGACAGTTTGTACAGTGGTTGACTTGCAGTTTCACCTCATTCATGTCTGGTTATTTTCAAAGTTTAACATAGCAAGAAGTTTTGGTCATTGATCGTATTTCTGCAAAATAGAACTTTCTGTACACAAACCTAGGCAATAAAACACAGCTTTCCAGTTGGGGAGAGAATTTGCTAGAGCTTCCTTAGTTCTGAGCCAGGTAACTTGCTAAATGATAAATCTCCTCCTTGGTGATTCTTCCAAAAAAATGGAAATAAGATATGGATGCATCACAGATGATGTACCAGCTTCTTTCTGCCTCTTAAGTATAAAACCATTTTTCTCACTGGAACTTGGAAAACAATATTGAAAAATGAGCTTTTCTAAATTAATCTGCTTTGCTTCTTAAACTAAATTCTTGTAGCAGTTCAGTTTGAATTTTTTTTTTGTTCCCACTGGATGGTTTGGCCCACCAGACTTTAAAACTTAGTGTGCCAGGACCCTTTTTGAAGAAATATCACTCAAGCAGTGAAGCCCATCTCCACATGATGTTTTGTTGTAAGTACATAAATCAAATGATGCTCTACTGGAAGAAAATGAGCAGTGCCTGGCATTAAATGACTGAGCTGAAATGTATTTCTTCTGGGCATTAGGAATTTCACATTGATGATTAAGTTCTTAGAGTTTACAGGATATTAATCTAGTTCCATATTTCTCTTAAGTGAGATTCAGGATTATTGGTGAGCTAATTTAAATCTCAAACTACAAAAGGTGAGGATAGCTTTTGTTTTTTAAATGGTATCTAATACAGTGTGGATACTCTTTAAAAGGTTTAAGATTTGCTCTGTAAAGCTAGTTTAAAAGTTAGTTGTTCTATAAAGTTAGTTTAAAACAAGTACAAATGTGTCCCTGTAATGGCTTTAATCTGTTTATCTAAATCCTGTTTCACTGCAGGTATATTTCTGCATGAACAGATAGTGGAAGGTTGATTTTTCTCTCTTACCCAATACAATTTTACATGAGAAAGCATTTGAGAATTCTATCAAATGTATCATTTTATGATCTGATTGCACAGCTGCCCAAAAATCCCCATGTAACTGGAATATGTTGGAATGGGCACTGAAAGCAGCAGATTTTACTGGATACTCCAATGGGTGCCTAGTGACAGCATTCAGCAGATAAACTAATTGCATGACATATCTTGTTAGGTTCACCTTCTGAGACTGCTACCAGTAAAATTCATCCAATTTGAAATTTAAACTGCACCAATTTGGTTAAACATTTACACCTGATAGACCCAAGTGTTGGTTCACCAATACAAACCAAGTGGAAATCCTACCTCCCCCTTCTCTTGTTGCCCATAATGTCTTTCAAGATTTCTTTCCCCCCACCCCCTCTTCCCCACGGTTCCTACTTCTCAAATATTTCATTGTTGACTCTTCTGTTGAACAGTGGATCTTAATTTATGGAATTCCTTTACCTCAAATAAGTGACAGCATACAGGATTTTCTGAAGTCTGAGTCAATTAGGTTGAAACTGTTAATCCCAAGTGGCTTTCTCTTCTTTGTATTTGGCTCTTACTCTGTGAAAATGCTGCTTGTCCATGAATATGATGTATGTTGAGACTGTAAAACCAAATGGAGAAAACTTGTTCAAAATAAAGCCTTTTTTTTTTATAAGAATCTGACAAAAATTATCCCTTTCCTTTAGATTGGATGTCGCTCTCTAAATATCTAATGAGGACATGAAGTTTCAAATTCTTAGATCTTAAGCTATTTTTTGACCAATTCCTTGCCTTCTGTTTTTCAGAGCTGGTGAAGCATGTTTTCAGCTAAAATAACCCCAGCCTCTCCATATATGCATGATCAAGTTGAATTTTAAGAGTGCAACTTGGGGTTAGGAGTTGGAGGGGGGGCTGGGTTCTTTTAATTAATAAGGCTTTTGCTTAGGTTATTAAAGTTTGGAAAAACATGCAAATATCTGTTGTAGTCTGCAGAGGACAAGAAAACTAATTTTTACAGAAGGGAATGTGTTTAATTGAAAAAATAGGTAATCAGAGGGGGTCATGGTTTTTTAAAGAGGATTCCTCCTGGTGTTGCACCATCCAGACTGCAAAATTTTGGGTGTTAATGATTGTACACCAGCACCTTAAACTGAATCTGTTGTCCTTAATACATTAGAAGTGAAACTGCTTTCATAGCAGCTGGGGAGGATGTGGGTAAATCTTTACTGCAGCCACTTCTGCAGTAAAGATTCTCTCCAAAGATGCCTGGTCAGGAAATGTTCCAGCTGAAAACCAGAACTGAGCTGGTATTTCTTTTTAGTAGGAAGGAAGTAATGGCTGAGTGGCAAGGCTGTCACAGGAGAGAATATTTGTAGCTGCATTTATCACTTACTGCAAGGCTGAAGCTGAGTTGTGTTACTGCACAGTCTTACCCTGGAGCAAATGGATTTCAATTTTTTTAAAAATACCAAAATGACATCCAGATGTCTGTAAATACATGGTGCTTTCTAAAGCCATCCACAAATATTTCTGAATTCATCCAATTAGCTGGTTTTTCTATGAATCATAGAACAATTTGAGTTGGAAGGGACCTTAATGACCATTATGTCCCCCCTGCCATGGGCAGGGACACTTTCCCCTAGACCAGGTTGCTCAGAGCCCCTTCCAGCCTGCTATTGAACACTTCAGGGGCAGGGAGTGCACAGCTTTTCTGGGCAACCCGTGTTGCACTATCAGTGGTGAAAGAGTCTCCAAATCGTTTTTATTTTTTTGTGATTTTTCACTGTCTTAAATGCACTTGTATGGAAAATTCAGCTTATCTCCTCAGCTCTGTAGACAGTCTCTCCTTGTCAGCAATGTGCTCATCAATCAAAAACCTCTGATCCCCTGTTTACCTTTCATGTTTTATTTTTTACAAAATTATAACCTTAGCAAGAAGAGCCACGAGCGAGAGGACAGCACAGCCCCACTCTGCAGTCCTGTGGTTCTTCAGCAGAGCAGCTTTAGCAGGTCCTTGCTTCCCTGCTGCTGCTTTCTGCCAGGAGTGGCGTTTATTCGGTTGATCTCAGGTTCCAGCTGTAAATTGGATGTGTGGGATCGGGTGGAGCGGTGGCAGCCGGAGCTCAGGTCAGCTGCCAGCAGCTTGGCTCCATGGCCGCGGCTCGTTTGAGGTATCAAAGGCAGGCGGGAGGGGGCAGGGCGTGCTCATCTCTGACTGTTGAGATGCAAGGGCCGATTTCTTGGTGCTCTGATAAGCATCGGGTCCGGTACTTTTGCATAATTTGCGTTATTTGTGTGTTTGCTTTCCATCAAGATTGTTTTTACAGGACAACTGATGAAGTGGTGGGATGTGAGTGAGGGGTGGGCAGCAGCAGCATGTGTGTGTGGCTGCCCCTTTGATCCAAGTGCCTTACCAGCATCCTTCCAGCTGTTCCCACCAGGAACAGTTACTGTGATCCAGGTGTTCCTTTGGGACAAACCCGTGTGTTAGTGACAAAAGTCTGCAGAGCACTGTTTTCCCAAGCCTCTTGTAGCTCTGCACTTCCATGACTGCACGTGTGGTTAAGTCTGGAGAAAAAAAAAAATTGTTTCTGCTCTGCTTGAGCAGCGAGACAAAGTAGGGAGCAAGGCAGCAGGGAACAATGGAGTCTCCTGCCTCCTTGTTTTTCAGGGAAAAGCCTTTAGTCTGCCAGGCTGAGGCCTGCTGTGCTTTTGCCAGCACCTGGCTTCATTTCAAGTCTTGCTACCTATTCAGCTGAATATTGGATGTGTTTCAGATCCTTCTCGCTGTCTTCCTGGAGCTGTCTGGGATTCTGGCCAGGCTGAGGGAGGGAGGGAGGGAGGGAGGGAGGGAGGGAGGGAGCTGCTCCCACTGCAGGCTCTGCACCAGCCTGCTCCTGGGGCTGGGAGCTGTGGGAAGAGCCAAGGGGAGCGACTGCTCCTCCCTTCTCGACCACCCCTTTTCCTTGAGAGCGAATACTGCTCCTGGCCCAGAGAGAAGTGAGAGAGAACCTCAGGGATCAATCAGTCCTGCATCTTCCATCATCCTTTTTCCTTCCTCTTCAGTGAACGTGCAAAATGTTTGCTCTTGTGTTGTAGGAAAAAAGTTCTGGAGAGAGGAGTTGATAAAGGGACTCTAGGCAGGACATGAACTGATTTCTGGACAAAGCACCAGTGCAGAGCGAGCAGCCAGCCCTTGCTGCCTTGGGGACTGCATGCAACATTAATTACTGCAGTGCTGGACTGGAGATGGGTGAGGGAAATTCCAAAGTCTGACAGACCAAAATGTGACCGAGTAACAGTCTCGTTAATGTCTGGGCCATTGTTTCAATCTGCAAGGGTTTGACTCGTTATTTTTTACCCTTTCATGTGACCACAACAAAGACATTTAATTGCCTTCCTTGCTCAGTCTCCAAAGTGGCCAGCCTTTGGTCTTTTGGGCAACCCTGGCATTCTCAAGCACATGTGTGGTGGCAGCTGTTACACCTCACCAAAAAAGCAGCTCCAGCAAAAGGAATAGACCTGCAGGGCAGAGCAAGCAGCAAATCATATCACATCTCCTTGTAGTGCTTGTAGCTGATTTGAGCAAGGTTTCTGTCTGTTCTCTCTGACAATTCACTTCTTCCACTCTTTACTCTTGGCCCGTATTTCTCTCTACACCTTCTTGTGCTCGCCAGGCCACGTCGCACACGGGCCACGTCATTGCAGCTGGGACTGGGCACCTCCCCACAGCATGTGGGTGCTGGGAGTGCCATGTGTCCTGCAGGCTGGATCCCTGTTTGCTTAACCCTGTAGGATGTTTGCTTTTTACACAACAGCAGGGCCTTGTTGACTCACAGTGAGCCTGCCTGGCACTGTAGTCATCCCTTCCACTGCAATCACTATCCAGGTAATGGCCACTCAAGCAGATTATTCCTTCTGCCTGGTTGTAAAATTTAGCACTTGCCCTTATCAGCCACCTTCCTATTTGACTTTCTCTTCTGATTCCTCCAGTCTGCCAAAGATCATTTTGAAATATGATTCTGTCCAATTTGTGGCTTATCCCATGCAGTTAAAATAAAGAGTGATTATTTTTTGGGCTGTGTTTTCCTCCCTTTGCATAAAAACATTGCTATGAACTTGTGCAACAGGCTTATGCTGTCCCTTCCCCAAAGGGCTCTGGGTACCACCAAAGCTCCATTGGTTCTTTTGATCACTTCAGTGGCTGCTCACAAAAAGCCTCCTCCACTTGATCTCCTCCTTCAGTACTCTCACCACAACTGCATTTACCTTTTCCCCCTCTCTTTGATCACTGATTGTGCTTCTCCAGGGGTTCCTCTCCTTGACCTTTCAGTCTTCAGCACGTCTACTCATCACTGACACAAGGAACATCATTCTCTGCTTGCCATTCCTAAACAAGCTGTTTATTTCCATGTTATTATTCCAGCTGGTGTCACTTCACTGCTAGGCTGATCAGGTCATAATTCTGCTTTTATACCAACCCTCACTGCAGCTCCTCTTGTCCCTTGTGAGAAAAAGAAATCCAATCATTGCCAGATCTCAGGAAATGGATTAAATGGCTCACTCTCCTTATGAAATTGGTGCTGATGTATGGGAATTATTCTCGAGGCTGTGATGAGGAGTAATCTGTGTCCCACTGATTGGGCTAAGCCCTAATGGAGCTAATTAGTGGTGTGAATTCATTCCCAGCCACCGTGATTGATTTTAATGGCTTTAATGCCAATGGCATAGTGTGGGTTGGTGTTGCTGTGGAGATCTTTTAAATCAGTTTCTGTGTACCCAAACTCCCTTGTAATGGAGTGGGACTTTCCAGAAGAGCATGTAGTGACAGGACAATGGGGAATGGCTTTATGCTGGAAGAGGGCAGGGTTAGATTGGATATTAGGAAGAAACTGCTCCCTGTGAGGGTGGTGAGGCCCTACCACAGGTTGTCCAGAGGAGCTGTGGCTGCCCCATCCCTGAAAGTGTTCAAGGTCAGGCTGTCTGGGGCTCTGAGCAACCTAGGAGAGTGGAAGATGTCCCTGCATGTGGAAGGGAGGCTGGAACTAGGATTTCTTTAAGGTCCCTCCCAAACCATTCTTCACCTGGCTGCTGCCTTGGTGAAGGAAATTGAATCTTGAGTGCAGAGCTGTGCTGCCACTACAAATCCCTCTAATTTGCCTCACACATTATGTTCAGACAGTTCCCAACACACTTGGCACTGTCACTTGGTCTTACAAGTTTCCTCTGAGGTGTCTTTTTACATCTCTCAGGATCTGGCACATCCATCTGTGCTGACAATTCCACACCTCGACACCCATCTGCCTGAAGTTGCAGTGGTTGCTGCAGGGCTGGCACTTCTTCAGACAGAACAGCTGACTCAGGGCCTCTTCCCCAGCCCCTCCTGAAAGGCATGAAAGGTATGGATATCCCTCCTTGGCTACAACTGCAGTTTGTCAGTGCTTGCACTCCTGCTGGTCCAAATATCTGCATTTTTGCTTAGCTTTGTGTGCCCTGGCATCTCGTGCTTCTCTGAGACCCAAATCAAGGGCCGGGCCTTCTTCACATCACCATTTTCACACTCTGCACTGCTCCTGTGCCATCCCAGAATTTAGCTGCACCAGATGCAAGCCACAATCTTATCCCACGTGTTTTTCCAACTGATGTTTTGACCAGTGGGACTAATGGTTTCTTGTGCAAATGTCACTTTATAGCATATTTCAGATGTAATTAAGTAAACTATGATTTGGAGTAAATTAATTCTTCTGTTTAAGAACACTGTTTTCTAGTAAACTCTTCTGTAGTAAAATTAGACTATGGAGGGTAGGGAAAAAACAGTGTCATTTCAATCAAAAATTGTATTTTGATGATCCTTGTGGGTCCCTTCCAACTCAGAATTTTCTGTGATTCTGTAATTTGTCATTGATGTGGATGTTTCTCTGCAAGTTGTGAATTTTTAACAACGTAATGAGACAGCTGCTTCAGTGTCTCTATGTATGGAAAATATAAAATATCTGGCTCTTCTCTTGATTTGTTTTTAGTTGTTCAGTTTTTCCTGCATTTTTTTCATAAATTTTACCCCACATTCTAGTCATGTCCATTTTCTTACCAGAGAGACAGACCCTTGACTTTTTAATGCTGAAACTGGTCCCTCAGCTATAGACCAGTCACATCCAGTTGGAAAGTCTTTTCTGTCACTTTTACCATTTGATTAAAGCATCCTATTTCTTATTTTCCTATTTCTGCAGCATGCAATACTCTCCAAATAGCTCTATAAATTATATAGTATATGTGCAGATGGAGACACACAGCTGTCCCAACTCCTTCAATGGCCTGAAACACATGGAACTCTTCAGGGTGAATCTCATGTCCTAAAATAAACTACCTTGAACTGCTTTTCTCTGTATTGGTACTTTTTATAGATACAGACAAAATTGTGGCTTGGATTTTCCAGAGCCACAGGCTGTGTTCTTGTGGAACTTCTCTCTGGTAAGGCCTTTCAGTATCTTCTGCCTTCATGCAAGGATTTATGTAGTTTTTGGTTTTTTTTAACTTTCTGCATAATCTAGAGCAACTTTTAAAGAATTACTGTGAAATAATTTGCATGGAGTGTATTAAATGCACCTGCACCTGTGTTCTACATCACCAAGCTGTGTCCACACCAGTGAGGATGCAGCTGTTGTGACACTGAGCTGTTTCCCAGGTGGGTAACTCATGGTCACGTTCTCAGACACCATCAGAACAGCCTTAGGCTGAAGGAGGGTAGGGTTTAAACACCTCTTAGGGAGAAATTCTTTACAGTGAGGGTGGTGAGGATCTGGTACAGGTTTCCTGAAGGTGTGCCTGCTGCATCCCTGGAGGTGTCTAAGACCAGGTTGGACGTGGTTCTGATCAACCTGGGCTAGTGGAAGGTGTCCCTGCCCAGGGCAGGGGGTTGGAACATGATGGTCACTGAGGCCCCTTCCAACCCCAACCATTCCAGGATTGCCAGGCTCCCTGCCCTGAGATGGGCATTTCTAGGGCTGCCTGCACCTCTCTCCCCTCTTGCTGGCCTGGGCAAGCTGAGATGCCTGAGCACTGCCTGCACAACCCAAGGCCTTTTTAGGAGGAGCTGCCCCAGCATGAAGCCCCTCACAGATCCCTCAGATGCAGTGGGTATTTATTTTACCCTGAAAATAGACAAGCAGCCACTACCACAGGCTGTGCTCAGGAGCCACTGGCAGCCACATGTGTGTCCCCACTATCCTTGGGGACATGAGCTAAAGATCTTCAAAAGGCAGAGCCCTTTCTCCAGGGTCACAGGATCAATTAGGGTGGAAGACACCTCTGAGATCGAGTCCAGCCTTTGACTGATCTCCATGTCACCTAGACCATGGCACTGAGTGACACAGCCAGTCTCTTCAGGGACAGTGACTCCACCACGCCCCTTGGCAGCCCATTCCAATGTCTAATCACCAGTTCTGTGAACAACTTCATCCTAATGTCCAACCTAAACCTCCCCTGCTGCAGCTTGAGGCCATTTTCTCTTGTCCTGTTGCTGTCAGCCTGGGAGAAGAGCCTGACTCCCACCTGGCTACAACCTGTCAGGGAGCTGTAGAGAGGGATAAGGTCATCCCTGAGCCTCCATTTCTCCAGGCTAAACACCCCCATCTCTCTCAGCTGCTGCTTACAGGACTCGTGCTCCAGACTCTTCAGCTCCGTTGCCCTTCTCTGGAGAAGCTCACCTGAATGTCCTTCCTGAACTGAGGCGGCCAGAACCGGCACCGTCTCTGGAGGCCCTGGGGGTAAGCCCGGGGTGCTTCCCCCCGGGTTTCCCTCAGCGATCCGGCCGGACATGGCGGGACAGCCCCGGGCATCGCGGAACACCGCCGGACATCCTGGACATCCTGGACATCTCGGGACATCCCCTGACATCGCAGAACACCGCCGGACATCGCGGGACACCCTCGGACATCGCCGGACATCGCGGGACATCCCCGGATACCCCCGGACATCACGGGACACCCTCGGACACGGCCGGCCATCGCGGGACACCCTCAGACATCGCCAGACACCGCCGGCCTTCGCGGGACAGCCCCGGACAGCCTCGGCCATGGCGGGACAGCCCCGGACAGCCCCGGCCATGGCGGGACAGCCCCGGACAGCCTCGGCCATGGCGGGACAGCCCCGGCCATGGCGGGACAGCCCCGGCTATGGCGGGACAGCCCCGGACAGCCTCGGATATGGCAGGACAGCCCCGGCCATCGCGGGACAGCCCCGGACAGCCTCGGCCATGGCGGGAGAGCCCCGGCCAGCCTCGGCCATGGCGGGACAGCCCCGGCCATGGCGGGACAGCCCCGGACCCCGCCGGCCATCTCCGTGCGCCCCGGCCCCGCGCACCGCGCTCCCATTGGCTGGCTCGGAGTGGCCAACGCCCCCGCGCTGACCAATCAGCGCTCGCGGCGCCGCTCCCGCCCCTCCGAGGGTGGCGGGGGCGGGGCCGGGGCGGGGCGCGCGGGGGGCGGGGCCGGCGGCTCGCGGGCTCCTCTTAAACCCCGCGCATCCTGCGCACCTTCATCATCCTCCCCATCGTCATCATCCTCCTCCTCATCCACTACATCATCCTCCTCATCCTCCTCACAGTCACCATCCCCACCATCCCCACAGCGGCGGTGTCCTGGGCAGCGTCCGGATCGCGCGGGTGAGGTGGCGGCCGTAGCGCAGGGTTGGGCGGGGGCCGCCGCATCCCGGTGTCCGCAGGTTGCATCATCCGCGGGAGCGGGGTGTGGGGGGAGAGAGAGCTGCGGCCGGCCGTGCCCCACACCCCAGAGGGGATGGAGGGCTGCGGGCTGCGGCGGATTGCCCGCAGAGGCTGTGGAGTCTCCCTGGGCGGAGATATTCCAGAACCGTCTGGATGCGGTCCCGTGCCATGTGCTCCGGGATGGCTCTGCTTGCGCAGGGAGTTTGGACCAGGTGCCGCGCTGTGCTCCCTTCCAGCCTGACCCGTTCTGTGCTTCCGTGCCACACAGCTGGGCTTCTGCTTTGGCTTTGTGATGACGGGAAGAGGCGGCTGCGGGTGAGGGGAGCCCCGGAGCCGCCCCCGGGCGCTGTCGCGGATGCCCAGGACGGGCCGGAGGATGCCCGGGAGCGCCTCCTCTGAGCCCGGAGCAGAGAGGGGCTCTCTGCTTTTCGTACAGGTTCACAAGATGACTTTGTGCCGTTTGGGTTTCCCTCGGGGTTTGGCATCGCTTCTCCAGCTGGTTTTGGCCCGTTGCCCATTGTTCTCGTAGGTGCCATGAGGTTCTCCTGCAAGGTTTTTTTTTGGCAAGTCTGGCTCATGCACTGGAGCATGAGGCTTATTTTTTTACATTTGATTTCATATATTACCCCTCCCCAATTGGGAGGGATCTGAACTTGACTAGGACCTGAGGGAGCTGTTCGCTCAGTAGCAGTGTTAATAATGCTCCCGGTGTCCTGAACCAACCACAACTTGAAAGACGGGTGATTCTGTTCCTGGTCGAGTATCTCGTCTGCTGTGTAATCCTGAAGCCTTTGACCATGAGGTTTTGGAGTGCTGGGCCCCGTTCCAGCAGAGTTGCTTGCTCTGTTTACCCTTGCCTGCAGTCTGTTTGCTGATTTGAGGAGCGGGAGCTCCGTGTTCTGCAATGCTTGCGCTGTGGAAAGGTGGAAAAACACAGAGCAGGGAGGCAGCTGAAACGTGGGGATCCTTTGTGAGAGAGAAAAAGTATTTCCTGGGAAACTGGGACCTGCTCAGAACCTGATGTTTCTCTTGTGTAGTTAGCTCACCACCGATGAAGTGTGGTTTAGGTGCCAGTGCAGACCCAGTGCTGAGGTATTTGCACTGGGCATCCTTTTCCATACTAGCTGGTGGCTCTTGGTATCCTGCCATACCCTCTGTGTGTGATCCACCCAGCTCTCCTGAAGCCAGAGCGAGCTCCTAACGAGGGTGGTGGCAGCCAGGGTGACGAGTGGCCCGTGTCCTGGAGCGTGCAGGCTCAGGGACATCACTGAGCTGGGCAGGGCAGCCTGCCAGGGTGCTGGCATGGGCTGGCCTCTGGCTGCTGGCCTGCATGTGAGCACAGGAACCAGGCACACAGCACTGCCGTGCTCCTGGCTGCTCTGGGGATCCTGCTGAAAGCCCCAGGGGTGCAGCCAGAGTGGTGGCAGCCTGTCTTTCCCACAAAACGTGTCAGCCAAAGAGCTGCCTTCCTGCCCAGCCCTGTGCCAGCCTTTGTCAGAGGCCCCTGGGCTAACAGAAGCTGTGAAGCCTTGCAGGAGGCTCCATAATGCTGGAGAAGGGGTGCTGTGCTTCTACCTGTCTTGTAGACCTGGTCAAAAACTGAGAGCAGCTCCCTCTTTTTGTCATGCTGGGCAAACTTGTTTAATGTCTGAGCCTCTGTCACCCTGCCTGGAATCCTCCCCTCCCTGTGCTTGGTGAGCTGGGCAGATCAGGAGCACTGCTGCAGTGTTGGTCCATCTCTGGGCTAAGGAGGGGGAACTAGAAACAGGGGAAGAAATACTGAAAGCTTCTGACCCCAACAGGTAAAAACACAGATGAAGCATTCTCCAGTCTTTTCTCTGATGCTGCTGTGCTCCTGAAGACATCAGTCTTCACTCAGAAGATTTATCACATGAGTCCAGGCAGGGTTAGAGTGAACTCAGGAAATGAGCTGTCAGACACCTGTGTGAGGCTGCAGGCACAGCTTCCCTTCTGTGGGGGCACACAAACTGAACCCTCTGTGGGGGCACACAAACTGAACCCTCTGTGGGGGCACACAAACTGAACCCTGGCCTGCTCTCCCTGGCTGATTTCTGGAATAACAATTGCCACAGCAGTAAGGAAGTTGATTTTCTGCCAAGGTTTAATCTTTGCAATGTTACAGAGGTGAGAGCATTAAAGAACTGCCCCTTTCCTTTCAGAAAGTTGTGAGTGTGCCAGTCTGGCTTTTAAAGAGTGATCATTGAGAGGATGTGCATGTGCTCACCTGCTCTGTGGGAGAAAATGGAAATAAGACTTTGCATTCTTGAAGGGTCTCTTCCTAGAGCAAGGTGTTAATTCATTCCCCTGTTATTTCAGGTCCCTTGATATCCCTGACACAGGAGGAATGGCTGCTCCTGAGGAAGTAGCAAGGACACACACACACAGAAAAACCACAGCAGCAAACCCAAATGTTTGACTTTTTCCTTAATCTGTTACAGCTGTGGTGTTTCCAAAGGCTGGATGGGTTATCTACAGAGATCCTGTATCCCTGTTTACCCTGTGGTGCTCAGGCTGAGCAGAACAGCTGTTCTGCAGTGGTTCATTTGTACCTGCTTGACATCATCAGGTTTCCCTTTCTCAGGCTGCAGCATAATGGAATTCTGTACCTCCTCCCTGCCTGAGCAGTCACCCCTGGGGCCATCTCCCTCTGATTCAGCTCTCACACCTGCCTTTTACACAGCTTCAGCCCTGCTCCAGGCCAGCCTCCAGTTCATTTGGTGGTTGCACACGGGGTGTTTGCATAGTGCAGTGCATTAGTGCTGACCTCACACACTGTGCATGGAAACTCCTCTGAGTTCAGCTCAGGCTGCCCAGGATTCATTTCACTCACTGGCCTCCAGTCCTGCTCTCTAGGAGCTGAGAAATTCTTTGGGTCTTGGCCTCCCTGTGCATCCAGGGCTGTGAGCCTTGCCCATGAGACTTTCTGGATCTCCTACCTCTGAGTCCCCTTCGTGACTTAATTTTAAGTGGCTTTGTAAATTGTCTTTCTGATTAATTTTTTTTTCTGCCTTGTGTGATCTGCAGATAAAATGGCAGGAGCTAGTCAGGCTTTTCTAGTTAGACTCTACCCACACTCACAACTAGTTTTGGGAGGGTTCCCCTTTACAGGAAAATTAAATTCAGGCTGGCAGAATTTTTCTTTCCTAAAGAAAGAATTTTCTTTCCTAAAGATGGGCAGCTCTTTCTGCAGCTTATCTCCCTTGGCCTCTGCTGAGCAGTGTTCAGCTTCAACTACAGAAGCAGAGTTGCCATCCTCCTGTCCTGCCTCCCCACCCCCAAAAAAGCTATTTTGGGCCTGCAGGGAGGATCAGGATGGGGATTTGGATGTCCTAAACTACCTCTGCCCCCTGTTTTGCTGAGGCTGTGTCACCTAAGGGCTGTAAGCAATTAATTATGTTGCTTAAGGTCAGTATTTGGTGACAGGATTTTTGTTGGCACTACTTGTGTTTGGCTTTTTGTCCCTCTCCTCGATTTTGTTTGGAGTTGAAGCTACATTACTGAAGCTTTGATTGAACAGCAAGTATTGCCATTATAAAAATGAGAGAATCTCAGCTTACTTGAGAGCAATAAATACAGCAGTTTCTCAGTTTTTGCTGTTCAAGAAGTAATGGGAGTTGCTGTTAGTAAATTATTACATTTTTTTGCCTTACAATAAAGGAAATGAGATACTCTTGCCTTGCCCACTCCAGAGGGAATCCTCCAAAAGGCAACTTTTTGAGAGCCACATTGATTTTTTTTGTGCCATCAATACAAATAATGTAAACTTCTTAATTTTTTTTTTTTACAACAATGAATTTCTCTCTCTTTCATCTCAGTTTTTGGACGCTCTCGAAAGATACTGAGAGCTCCTGTTTTAAAGCTTTTAAAGGTTTTGTGCTCCTATTTTGTGATAACTTGGAAGCAGAACAAAATTTGCAGTTTCCTGTCTCTAAACCCTTGCTGCTTTTCTCCTGCATTTTGAAATGATTTGATCCTTTGGCAGCAAGGCTCCCTTTTTAGCTGGACTTTGTTAATATTGTCAGTGTTACTTGTGGCAGAGGCAGTCACTCTCTGTGTCCAGTGTTTCATTCCTGCTGTCTGAGGGAGCATGTGCTTCACAGAAGACTTTGAAACTCTTCCAGTATTTTTCCTTCACCAAAAAACCAAAAAAACCCCCACTGGTACTCTGGGCTGTGAACCAGAGTATCCTAGAAAGAGAAATGAAGGCTGGGTTTTGCTCTGGAACTGGAAATAAGCTGATTTCTGGTAGCAAAGACAGGCTGGTGTTAGATTTTTTTGTATTTTTGGGATCTTTGCTTTTTTAGGCTGGTGTCTCTCATTCTAACCCTGGTCAGTAGTCTGTGACAGGTTGTAATCCATCTTGGTTCTTGGGCATGTATTAACCTGATTAAATAGAATGGTGTCATTTTAGCAGCACAGAAATCCTTTTATCTTGAAGGAAAATTATTTCAACTCTTAGTCTGGAAAGTTGATCTTTTCAGAAGTTTTTTTTTTTTTGTTTGGTTTGGTTTGGGTTTTTTGGGTTTTTTTTGGTGGCGTGGGGGTTTTTTTTGTGTTTTTTTTTTTTTTTTTTTTTTTTGTGGGTTTGTTTTTTTTTTTTTGCCTAGAGGAGAGCAGTTTAAATGCTTTAGGCATTTTCTTCAAACCAGCATGCAGGAAGGACATTGGTGTGCCTGAGGCAGCAGTGGTTAGTGGCTTGTGTTAACTTGCAGGATCAAATACTAAAGGTCACTGATGCTGTGATCCAGATTTTTTCCCAGTTTTCTCTCCAGACCATCAGCTCTGTGAGATCTGAAATGTGTGTTTTGTGTGCATCTGTCAGAAGGAGGGTGAGGCCAGGGACCCTTTCCAGCACAACTCAGTAATGGAAAGAGCTGAACCTTGCTGCAAAATAATGATGAAGAAAATAAATATTAGGGGGCAAACCCCCCTCATGCTTCCCCAGACTTCATCCAGATTTTTGTCTTTAATTGCTAGGAAACAGCCAGGCCCTGTGATAGGAGAAATGAACTTACTATTTGTATTTACTAATTTCTGGAGCAAAAAGCTGCTAGAAGCATGAACTCTTTGCTCTGTGTGTGTTATATGCAGCATCACTGTGGCTGTGCATGCAACACTAATTAATTTGGGGGAGGAATTTGTGAGATTTTGCTCTCCTGGAGGGTGGAGAGGCCTCTGTTTCTGGATAAAGCCTTTTCCAGAGTTGTGTACAGGGTCTTTTGGGGACAGCACCATGAAGCCCTTTCACCCTTTGTGTCTCTAAGATTGTATTTCCTGTGAACTGAAGTATTTCCTATTACTTTTTGTGGCTTTCAAGCTCCTGGAGTTGCAGAAGGGCTGACAAAAGATGTCTTGTGCTTACTTTCTGGCTCTGAGCTGTGGAGGATGGGGCAGAGGGTGGATTAGGTAATAATGCAGGAGGGACAGGACCCTCCATCAATCTTGCACAATATTTCTGCTGCATGATTTCTTTTTAATCCTGTCTATAGAAGTCATCTTCACTTTGTTTTGCAGCTTCTTTTTTTTTTCCCCTATGAAAAAGATGTGTGTGTTTTGCCCCTGTGACAGTTTCCTGATAGTTTGTTTTTCTGGGTTTTTTTCCTTCTGATTTGTATTATCTGCAGCTTTGAAGAGGATTCCAGTCTTGTGACTCTTGTGACCCACAGCAGTCGTTCTCCTGAAGAAAATCCAGTTTCCTGTGCCACCACCCTCACCAAAAACCATGGAGAAGTTTGTATCAGAAAGGCCTGTTCCTGTGTCTAAGGTACTCACAGGTCTTTGGGGAATACTGTTGGCCCATCTTTCCCTCACCAGGATTTGGGAGAGCCCTGTCTGTGTCCAGGGAGGTTCCTTGGTTGTTCTGCTGAAATTCTCTGGAGGCAAGGGATTAATAAATAAAAATAAATAAAATAAACTGAAGGGATTAATTCTGGGAGTACTATAGTGAAAGTGCAGGCTGAACAGGGGGAGAAACTTCCAGTTTTATCAGCAGCTCTTAGGCTGGAGAAGCTTTCAGGGAAGGGCCAAGACCAAGAGGTTCCAAGGCCAGGTTGGATGGGGCTCTGAGCTGCTGAGGAGGAAGGTGCTGTTGAAACCTTTCTGGAAATGTTCTCTGTGACCACCAGTGGCAATGCAGAATCTTCTGGCACAGTTTTCTAATTAGTCACCAAGCAGTCTTACTGTATTCCAGCCTGCTTGGAATGGGGAGGTTTTATTTCAGAGAGCTTCTGGTGTGAGAGGGAAGAGAATAGTCCTGGTGGTTTTTGTGTCTGTGGAGGCTTTCACAGTGAGCACAGGTGTGTTTAAATTATCTTTGTGTGGAGCACTGTGGTGAGCTTTTGCTCCCAAACTCGCAGTGCAAGATCCTCCTGTTGGTGATAAGGATTTGGCAAATCCAGATGATCCTGAAACACTTCCCCATCCTCTCAGTACTATGGAAACATCAACTCCTTTTTTTTCTTTCTTTTTTTTTTTTAATTTTATTTTCTCTTCCTATTCCCTCCCCCAAGAATGAAATCCCTACTCTTCCTTCCCAGAAGAAGCCAGATACAAACTCGTGCCCTCATGCACCTGCCAAATATTTTGTCTCTGGTGGGGTGGACACTGAGAACTGCAAGGCTAATGAGAAGGAAAGGCAGTGGATCCGCCCTGACACACCCAGCAAATGCACCTGGAAGCTTGGGAAACCCCTCTCTGCCTCTCCTCACCATCATGCCACCCTGTAAGTGTCATTTGCTGATTTTCAGCACAATTCCAGGCCTGATTAGTCCACGTTTTGCATCAAGGACTTGATGTTGTGTGTTTGTATCCAATGGATATTCCTTTGAACTGAAGTAGCTAAAATAACCAGCCTGGTAAAGGAGAAGGAGAAAGCTGGTGGAAATAAAAAGCAAATAAATGCTGTGTGGTTGTGTGACCCTTCCCCTTCTGTGAATGTGCTGAGTTTCTTTGTGTTTGTTCCAGGCCAGAGCCTCCAAAGATCCTGCCAAACATCCTGAATAAAGTTGGAAATACACCTTTGGTGCGGATCAACAAGATTGGGAAGCACTTTGGGCTCAAGTGTGAACTCTGTGAGTTGCTGCAGGCACAGAACAAACTTAACAAACACTGCTTCAGAAACTTGGGTAGTTTGGGTTAGTAGTCATATAACCTGGGCACAGGAGTGCAGGTAATTGGCAGGAAATGGTGAGGAAAAATTCCTGGTTTTCCTTGGCAGATTTTCTGGTTTTTAGGATTTGGTCATCTAGAACATCTTTCAGTTTGTACCTCATGAGAACCATTCCTGCAGCTTTTCCATTTCTGTAGAAAATGCAGAATGTTCTTCATAGAAAATATTTTTTTTTAACTATAAAGATGTTGTGTGAAGTTTTTGACTGCTTCTCCTATTCAGAGTATTCACCATTGTGTGCAAAATGCAGCTCTGCAGTTATCACTGAAAATGATTAGGGTGAAACTGTCAGTGAATGGGGTTTTTTTTTGTTTGGTTGGTTGGGTTTTTAAACCCTGCCATACTGTAGATATTAGGAGGCTCTGATCAGAGTCCTGGAAGGTGGTGAAGGGATTAATGCTGGGAATACTGGAGTGAAAGTCCAGGCTGAGCATGGGGAGAAACTTCAGCTTGATCAGAACATTTTGTGTCTGGAGAACTTACCAGGAAAGGGGCAAGACCAGGTTTTAAGGCCAGATTGGACAGGGCTTGAAGCAACCTGTTCAGGTAGAAGGTGTCCCTTCCCAGGACAGGGGGTGGAGCTGGCTGAGCTCTGAAATCCCTCCCAGCCCTGCTGTTGTGTCTTTGCAGTGGCAAAATGTGAGTACTTCAACGCTGGTGGCAGCGTGAAGGACCGCATCAGCCTCAGGATGGTGGAGGATGCTGAGAGAGCTGGGATCCTCAAGCCTGGGGACACCATCATTGAGCCAACCTCTGGGAACACAGGTAGGGACTGAGGGAAGCCTGGGGGAAATGCTGTGCTGGTTTTCCTGGAAAAGGCAGGTTTGAGAAGGCAGCCTGTGCAAGGAGGAAAGGGAATCTCCTCCTGTCTGTGTGGTGCCTCTTCCAACTCACACAAGGAACAATCCTGCAGTGTCCTGTGCTGGCCAGAGCAGATGGGAAGGAGTTCTGCTAAATTGCAGAGCCTCTTTGCTTTAAAAGAAAAGAATTGCTAGGCCAGACTCACAAGAGTCTTTAGGAATTCAAGTCTGACTGAAATTATTGTGGAAAAATGCACCCATAAGACTGGTGTGGATCTGGATCTTCCCCTTCTTTCTGTTGAGGAAGTCCCATGGTTTCTCTGTCAGGTCTGAGGAACAGCCCTTTCCATGCTGATGCATGGAGATGGGAGATGAGCTGCATCCTTACAGCACTGCCTGGCAGAGCCCCTGCACTCCTGGATTGCCAGCAGATCCAGCCTGGGCCCACTTTTCCTCCTTGGAGGGCTGGAGGAAGGAACAGTCCCTTTAAATCAAGGGCCAGGGCAGAGCATCTGATGATCTGAGCAGTCTGGAGTTAACTCTGAGCTCCTGTGTCAAAGCTGTAATTGTGTTAAGCTGCTCTACTCAGGGAGAGTCAAACACTCCTGGAGTATTCCCCCTTGAGTCAAATATAAACTACATAACAAAGAGAAATAGTGAAATATCTGAGACACTGCCTCCTGTGAGGAGGTTCCTGGGGTGAGCTGCAAGCTGCCCTCCTGCCTGATGTGTTCAGGAGAGGTCTCTGGTCCTGTAACTCTTCTCAGGACTTCCACCCACTGCTGCTTGCTGACAGACACAGAGCAGGCAGGTCTTTATTCTGGAGGGACTGGGGGATGAGCTGATCTGTGACCACTTCCCCAGCCTGCAGCAGACAGCTGGGAAGTCCCATCTCTTGCTGTTTGCTCAGCAGCTGCCCTGGGGGGGATCAGGGGGTTCTGGGGACATTCAGGGCAGCTGAAGCCTTTGAGTGTGGCTGTACCTCCTGCCTGAACAGTGGCATGGAGTGGAAAATATCCTTGTGTGTTGCATTCCTCCTGTATCTAAGGTCTTACCACGACATCCCTCTCTCTGGGTCAGTACCTGATAAATGATTCTCCTTGCCACAGAATCCAAAAAGGCAGAACTGAAGGAGATACAGAACAATTACTTCAGAAAGCTGATTTTTTTTTTTTTTTCACATAAGAGCAAAGACCAGGGCACACAGTAACCTGGGAGAATTGATTTTGCTCCCTACTGCTCAGAGCTACTGAGTATGTTGAATGTGAGAGCTAATGTGGTAGATTTTTATCCTCTCTGCATCCCAGTTCTCCCTCAGCCAAAGTCCTGTTGTGATGTTTGCTGCATTTCCAGGTCAGTAGCAGAAAGTACAAAGTATTAGAGTTCAGGTCTCAAAATCCTTTGCTCATCACAGACCAGAAGATCTGGATGACTTCTCTTCAGCCTTTGGCTTTCATGAGGCTGCTGCTGTCTTATTTATTTGTGTATTTGGGCATCCATATTTATCTATAATATACTGAGAAAACTTTCCCTTCCCAATATATTAAACACTACTTGATTTGTTTGAGGTGTGAGTTATGCTTCTCTTACAGGAACAGTTTAAGATTATTAGGGTGGGGGTTTTTTTGTTTCTCCCTGTGCAATCCACACAAAAGCAGAGCCAGCTTAGAGCAAGCAAGTCTCTGTGCAGGGGAGCTGCAGCCTGACCTCTCACACCTCTCAGCCAGCCTGATCAGCTCAGCCTGTCCAGCAGAGAGGTGATCTGACAGCAGCTGTCAGCTTCTCTTCCACGGGGACAGCACTTCTGAGCTCAGCTCTTCAGGTGCAGGCAGTGCCCAGGCTGGGGGCAGAGATTTCAGAGCAGGAATGAGATGTCTGTCTCCAACAGCCAGGGTGCTGCACTGTGGTAGCCAGCTGTCACAGTGTATTAGAACCTCAATCACCAACAGCATCCAAATAATTTATTTTTAGGCAGGACTTAGTTTCAGCACATTGCAAATAGGGATTTATGCAGAAGTGAGTCAATAGAGGCTCTATGGACCTTTTGGCAGAAATCAAAGCGATTCCTCCAGTCTCCTCCTGCTTAAAGCACATTCCTTTCCCAAATTACTTCTGGAAAAATGAAGTGGGTGAGACAGGAGGAAGGTGATGTGCATGTGGTAAAGCTAGCAGTTTCCCCACCCTTGCTAAACTTTCCCTGGGCTGTGAACCTCAAAGAAGTACCAGCATCTATAAACCCAACCAGCAGAAATTCCACTTTACCACCCCTCCAGAGAGACTCCACTCGAGGCTCTGGTGCAAATCTGATGAAAGGCAGGGCGTGCCAAAGCTGGCACTGTGGGTTTTGAGCTTTGCTGCTGCTCACTGAGTGCTCTGCCTGCCTTTGCTTGCTTGCAGGGATCGGGCTGGCCTTGGCGGCGGCAGTGAAGGGTTACCGCTGCATCATCGTCATGCCAGAGAAAATGAGCATGGAGAAGGTCAGAGCTGCCTCTGTTTTCAAGGATTTAAAGATAAACATGTTTGTACTCGCAGAGTTCCAGGTGCAGAGATGTGCTGGGGCTTCAGCAGCAAAGGTGCAGGCTCCTGGCCAGGGAAAACTCTGCTGAGGCGCTGTTGCCAGTGCCCAGAGAAATCCAGGCTGGCTGGCTGTGGATAAAAATTGTCTTTAAGTCCCATCCCCACAGCATTGCCACTTTGAAAACTCCCATAATTGTTCTAAATACAGATGTCAGACAACCTGAGGTTTGCCTGGCACATTGAAGTGCCCCAGGTGAGCTGTCCCTCGCTGAGCAGAGGGTGAAGGAAGACAGTGCTGAAGCTTTGAGTATTCTGCAAATGTTCTGGCCTCGGGCTGAGTGTGAAGGGAGCCTGTTGAGGGTGTTTTGGGGCTTTGTGACCACCTTTATTTGCTGCAGGTGGATGTCCTGAGAGCTCTGGGTGCCGAGATTGTGAGGACTCCAACTACAGCCAGATTTGATTCTCCTGAATCTCACGTGGGAGTGGCCTGGAGATTGAAGAATGAAATCCCCAATGCACACATCCTGGACCAGGTGAGAGCCAAGGTGTCAGAGATGCAGGTTTACCATGGAGGAGGCTCTGTGGTGTTCTGGGTTGTCTGTTCAACGTTCTCCATGTGTGTGGAGGAGAAGATGCCCCAGATCTGGAGCTGAGCAATCACCACATTGTGGGAAAGGAAGTTTTTACAGTCACTAGAGAGCAGCAATGAGCTGGTGTTTGCCAAAACTACAACACTCACGGTGTCTGTTTCCACTGAGTTGGCAATCCTGTGAGGAAGAATGGGCACAGGGGTCATGTTGCTAAGAGTGCTGCTGTCCCACAGACAGGACTGATTTTGGCATGGGAGGGTGCTGGCACTTTAGGACTGCCCTTAAATTAGGTCACTTAGGAGGCCTAGTTCCAGATAATACACAATGAAACATTCTGTAGAGAGTATCTTTAGGTGTTGTGGGGCTTGGGGATTGTTTGAAATGTTTTTGAACTCCCTCAAAATGCGGCTTTTGTATTTCTGATCTATTTCCTGGCTGATCTTTCACTTTAGTACCGCAATGCCAGCAACCCCCTGACACACTACGACACCACAGCTGAGGAGATCCTGCAGCAGTGTGATGGTAGGTCTGCTCTGCTGCTAAACCCTCCAGAGAGCCCCTGGTAGTGCCCTGTTGTTATGTCCTTGGAGAATGAGACCTCAGATGAGAAAAGCATGGATTTTGATAAAGCAAACCCCATACATGTGCTGTGTGTCATTAGAGAGTTACCTTATTTCGGCAGTCATAGCAGTGATTTATTTTTTCTATTTAAGAAGAATTCTTAGTTTTTTAGATTTCTCTGCCTGTGAGTAGGTGAAAAAAGAAGTGGTGTTTAAGTTAGCTTAAAAAAAATCCCATAGGCAGACTGGTATGGAACAGAGTCACAAATACAGATCACAGATACACAATACACAAATACACACTTTGATCACAAATACAGAAACAGGTTTTGTAACACTCCCAGACCAAATACTCCAATACACTGGAAGCATCTTCACTTAGGAGTCCTCAGGAGCACAAAGTGACACAGCTGTCACCAGCAGGACCCTCTGGCTCTGCAGGGCTCTCTGCAGTGCTGGCTCAGGGCAGCTGAGCACCAGAAGGGGCTGAGCTGTGGCAGCAGAGCTTCAGCTGGGCTCATTCCTCAGCTCAGGGGTCAATTTGAGAGCTGCTGGAGACATTCCCTGTGATGCTGCAGCCACCTGGGCATTTCCATAGGGGACAGAAGGCTCCAGACCTGCCTTATTAAACAGTGCAGCTTCTGATTTGACCCTCTGACAAGAAAATCAGCAATTAAATTCATTCACATTAAGGTGAAGACCACATGGAAGGTTCTCCTCCTTCCCAAACCTCTAGCTTTTCAGAGGATTTGGTTTGTCTTTCTGTGACAAACTTTGAGTTAAAGTGAGTACCCTTTCACAAGCTGCCATCCCACAAACTGAGAGTCCTGATGAGTTCCAGATTTAGGATTCTTGTTTCTATTTACTTCCCCTTACAGCCCAGGCACTGTTCAGCTACCCCTGCTTGGTGGGGTGTTTATTCTTTTGGCTGGTAAGCAATTGATTTTGTGTGTGAATTGGTGACCTTCTAAAAATCCATTTTTTTGTTTTTTAATTAACAAAGCTGTCATGTGGATGCACCAGAGAAGCTGTAGGTGGTGACACAGGGATGAGCTATCATATCCACACTTACTCTGAGTGCTAGTGACCAAAACAGTCTTTTCACATGAAAATGAGGGAGTAGTGTTAACATTTCTCTCCAGGGATGCCTATCCCATGCTCTTGGCTCTCACTCAGTTAATTAACAAACATAATGGGCTGCTCAGTTTACCTTAGAGAATGAATTATCTGTATCAGCAAATACAGTAAGAGGAAAACTGCAGCTGTCAGCTCTGTGGGCCACCTCCAGCTGTGCCCAAAGTGCCACAGATTGGTGCCTTGCCAGGCCTCTGGTGGACATTTCAAAACCCTTGTTGGAGAAAATGATGATTGAGCAATGCAGTTTCAAGGCAGGTCTCAAAACAGCTCCTGGGAAGCAAAGAGCCCTCCCTTGCCCTTTTCAGCCACTTTGTGCATTTTTGTTGAAGTCCATCCTTAGGTGTAAGTGAGCTTTCCATCCATCATTCTGTGGAGATTTCACACTTCTCTCCCACACCCTTAAACAGGAAAGGTGGACATGGTGGTGGCCACAGCTGGCACAGGGGGCACCATCACTGGCATCTCCAGGAAGCTGAAGGAGAAGTGTCCAGGGTGCAAAGTAAGTGACAAGCCCACTGCTTTTCTCTTCAGTGTCTGCTCAAACTGCTCCCCTTGGCACATCCCACTCCTTGTGAGCCTGTCCTGGGTCTCTGTGGGAAGCTCTTGGGTGTTCTCAGTTAAAAGGTAGTTCTGGCTGCAGAGAGGGTTTCAGAGTGTCTGAAATCATCATGCTCTGGTCCCACTGGTGACCAGAGTTCAGGTTTGGCTCCGCAGATGAACACTGACCCTCAGATCCCTCCATGGGGTGCCTGGGAAACTTCCTTCTCTGTGTGTGCTCTGCAGCCTTGAGTTTCCTCCCTGGCTCTGCCTTTCCCAGCTGCTCTGGAGCTGCTGAGGTTTTGCCCAGAGGAATTCTCTCTGCACACACCAGCCTGTGTGTTTTCCTGTGTGTTTTCCTGTGTGATGTGTTAGATTTCCTCACAGAACTTGGGATCCTGCTTCAATCATGAGAGTTTTCCTACACAGGCAGGGAGTGGTAGAGAAAATAAAACTGATCTGCCTGCACTTGGCACAAAATGAGTTGTCTGTAATGATGCCTGGCATGTGAATGGGGACAACCTTGTCTCAGGCAATCCCTGTTTCCTGTTTAAACCAAGCAAAACCACACAGAACAAGTGATGCCCTCAGTGTTCCACAGCCTGAGGAGGTGGGATGGGTTTCCAAGGGGCCCAGAAGCAGCAAAGCATTTTGCTGCCAGGGGAGGGGAATGCTGCCAGGAGGAAATGAGCAGGAGAGCAGGTTGGCTGTGTGACAAGGCTCCCAGGGGCTGTGCTCCCCAAAGCTGTGTGCCTCAGTGGCCTGAGTGGAAACTGCTTCTCCAGATTATAGGTGTGGATCCTGAAGGCTCCATCCTGGCTGAACCAGAAGAACTGAACAAGACTGACAAGACAATGTATGAAGTGGAAGGAATTGGATATGATTTTGTCCCCACAGTGTTGGATAGATCTGTAAGTCACTGCTTGGTTTACTGCCCTTTGCCCTCTGCTGGGATGCAGGACTGAGGTTAGAGACAGAGAAGAACTTGGGGAAGTATTTCTTTCAGCTGAAATGGAAGGGCTAGCAGACAGAACAATTCCTGTTCTTTCCATCAGCATAAACAGCCCTTGAAAGGCTTCTGAACTGGCCTCATTACTTTTACAATGCCAGGGCAAAATGCTGCGAGTAGATAACATGTTCCTACAACACACACTTAGTTTTGTGCTTAAAAAAACCCCAAAACACACCTGAATAAACCAATCATGAAACAAACACAATAAAAATAAAACAGACTCACAACAAAGAACACCAACTTCCCAATTAAAAATAAACAACCAAACGAAAACCAAACCTTCCAACAGAGCATCCCAGCCCCTCCTGGACAAAGTGGTGTGACTGTGTCCCTGGGAAGGCCTCCAGGAGGGGAGGAGGCTGATGCTGTCTGAGGCTGACTCACAGCAGCCTGCTCTCACAGAAGGGTTCCAGTGAGGAGCCTTTTGTGCTGATGTGATCATCTTACCTTGGCAAAAATCCTCACTTGGCATTTGGAGGAGGATGGAAACCCCGGGCTCGGCGGGGGCAGCTGTTCCCTGAAGGAGCTGGGGCTGAATTCACTCTGGTTGTGCAGTTCCCCTGCCCCCCCTCATTTAAACAGAGCCTTGTTTCTGTCTCCTGCCCCTCCCCAGACAGTGGACCAGTGGTACAAGAGCAATGATGAGGAGTCATTTTCCTTGGCACGGATGATGATCCGCGAGGAGGGGCTGCTGTGTGGTAAGAGCAGGCAGGAACCCTCTGCCTTTCTCTGAGTCTGTGGGGGGCTGAAGCCTTGTGCAGATCACAGAGACCTCCTTCCACTCCAGAACTCACCTTCCTGGCTCTGGGCTCCTCTGTTCTTTCTCCTCCTCTCTTTTTGATCCCTCCATCTGGTGTTCTGATGGTTTTGGGCCTGCTGTGTGTCCTGGCAGGGGGCAGCTCGGGCAGTGCCATGTCTGTAGCTGTGAAGGCAGCCAAGGAGCTGAAGGAGGGTCAGCGCTGTGTTGTCATCTGCCCTGACTCCATCAGGAACTACATGTAAGGATCTGCTGGTTTTCTCTCTGGGAGAGGGGTGAGGGAGTCCCTAAGACCTTGAAACACCCAGTTATCCCAGTAAGGAATGTCTCTGGGGCACAAGTTCTGAGCTGTCTAAAAGGGGTCTGACATGGAGCAGGGAGGATCTTTTTCCCCTTCAAAGCTGAGCTCTGATTTCAGTAGATAATCATCACTGGTTAGCATTTTCCACAACAAAGGCCTTGCATTCACTGTATTATTTGTGGGGGGTCACTGGTTGTCCCATTCCTGGGAGGGTTCCTGCACCCACAGCAGGATCCTGCAGCAGCAGCAGCCACACTCAGGGTGAGTCTGCAGGTGGAAGTGTCAGGGCTTTGAGCTGTGCTGAGAAGTTTTTCTCCAATCACATTGAAACACACCCCAAGCATGGTATTTTTAGCTGAATTTGCTGACCCCTGTTGCATCCAGCTCAATATTAAGACAAACAGAAGCTGCAGACAAGAACACATCTCCCTTCCAGGCTGTGTCTCCCTGATCTTGCAAGGGGCTGATGCAGTTGGAGCTTTGTTTCCTGTGGGATTCCTTTTTATTCCCATGAGTATTTCTTCTCCATGTCCCTGGCTGCTAAGCTTGGATGGCAAATGATGGTTTATTTCCAATTACACTGTAGCTGTTGGTGACAATGAGCTGTGAAGAGTTGCCTCTGTCTGCTGTCAGATGTTCAACTCCTGCTAATGAGCTTTTCACTTCCTGGTGCTCTGCAGGTCCAAGTTCTTGAGTGACAAATGGATGATTCAGAAAGGCTTCATGAAAGAAGAAGACCTTGGCAACAAACCTTGGTAAGCCTGTCAGATCCATTTGGATTTCCATCAGTCTATTCAATCGAGTTTATGGCAGTTGCTAATTTAATGCTCATTTCAATTTACACTTTTCCTTTGATTTAGCTGGTCTTCCATGCTATTGTCTTGATGTATAATTGCAGCAATTAATCAAACCTGCTTTAATTAGTTGACATCCTTCCTTGAGTTGTATGGCAGCAGAAGAAAATTTGGTACTTAGTGACTGGGTTTTTTAATGAAAAGTGTTATATCTGGAATTTTAAAAAAGAGAATATGCAAAGAATCCTTCCAAAATCAGAGTTCTTGAGTGCAAAGCACTGCAATTTTACATAGGTAGAAGGGACTCTTCCCTAAATTGTTGCCTATAATGACTGTAAATACAGTCTTTAAGGAGGAGCACAAAATTTTCTGTGTGAGAGACAAATAATGAAATTGGGGAGATTAGTGCTCTCCACTGACTATCTGCAACCGTAGAAAGCAGATGAAATGAGGAAAAGGGTTTTGATTTTCAAGCCTTCTCACACTTCAGTGACTTTTAATATTGGGAATAACACCTGAGAGCCCTGAAGCTTTACTGACTGGCTGCAGCCTGGCTGTTCCCTGCAGCCTTCTGTTGTTCCAGTGGTGCTGGAGGCCACTGTGCATGCAGGACCTGTTCTGTGCTCTCCATAAGACTTGCATGGGGTTGTTTGTCACTCCTTGCCCAGGTGGTGGAACATCAGCATTCAGGAGCTGAGCCTCTCTGCCCCCCTGACCGTGCTGCCAACTGTTACCTGTGCAAAGACTGTGGAAATTCTCCGGGAGAAGGGATTCGACCAGGTACCAGTTGTTGATGAATCTGGGTATGTCCACATATATCACTCTTCATCCATATGTATCACTTCCCTCACCAGGTCCTCAGGGATGTCTTTGAAATGCTTACTCTCTTTTAAATGTCTTCTCACTCATCCTTTTTCATTTATTAACTCAGTTCAGCAATGTTGCTGTGCACCGGTGCTGGACTTTGTGTTTTCATGCCAGGATTGTTTTGCCCTTCACATCATTCTAATGATTATTTTGATATACTTACTCCTTGTGTCTCTGCAGGATAATTTAATTTCTTTTAATAATACCAGTTTAATTTTTAAAGAGGCAAAAATTCCTATTTAAAACAACCAACCCCAAACGTGCCCACCTCTATCAGAGCTTTCACAGAGTTCCTTCAGCACACTGAGTTGTAGAGCAGTGCTGCAGTGACCCCTATAAACCAGGGTGTCCCCAGCAAGCTGGAATGTGCCTTGCCACCCTGCAGGTCTCCTGCAGACAGGCTGAGTATTGAAGATTTGCTCAGTTGTGCTGACCTGAGGGATGAATTGTTGTAGATCCTCACAGGGAGAAGAGAAATGAGCCAAACAGGGGTGAGCTTGTCTCTGCCTGTCACACCTTTCAAAAGGACAGATGAGAGAGTGTCCCAAGGGCATTGAACAGAACAGATGCAGGCTCCTTTAGAAAGTGGTCACTGGGTTCTCCTTTATTGTGGGATGGCTCCTCTTTATACAGAATGTCAGAGGCCAATTTGATTGGTAACACAAAGGTAAACTTTTCTACCAATTGGTCATCCCAGGGGGACATCAGAAGAAGGTCCCTCCTATAAGAAAGAATGTAAACATCCTTATGTTTACAAAACATTGTTCTTCTGTTTACTAAAAGAATGCCTGGGAAAGAACCCTTCCAAAACATCCAGGCTTGAAAGTCAGGACTACAAGAGTGAAAAAAATGAAGTAGTTTGTGCTTTCCAAAAGCTCTCTGAGACTGCAGGTAGCTCTCTCCAGTTGCAAGGAGCAGAGATGAAAAGGTCCTGGTGCTCAGAAGGACCTGCAGCACCTGCTGCCTTGCATGTGAGTCTCCAGAACTCTGAGAACTGTACTCTGTCTCCTGCAGACACACAGAATCCAAGTATACCATCAATAATGCTGCATTATTACCATAAAACAGCTGAACTGACTCCTCCAGGCTGGCTGAGAGTGGGTGCTTTTTTCTACAGGAGCACCTGAGGCTTTTGTGTTGTTTATCCCTGTCTTGTCTCTCCTTCCCCAGGGTGATTCTGGGCATGGTTACCCTGGGTAACATGCTTTCCTCACTGCTTGCTGGAAAAGTTAAGCCTTCTGATGAAGTCAGAAAAGTAATCTACAAGCAATTTCAACAGGTAGGCAGGTATATTCTGCAGCTCCTGGTTCTCTGGTTGCAGATACTAGAGCAGGTGTGCTAACACTACACAGGCTGGCAGAGGTTTACCTGGGACCATGCCAGCAGCTGTTACTGAGCACAGAATTTTCTTTTAAAAACATAGAATGCTTGACTTAGTTTTCACCAGGATTTAAGGTCCAGCACTGTCCCAGAGTGGATTAAGTGCTGTTTCTGGAAGTGAGTTTAATGCTTCTGTTCAACCTGTGAGCCACCCAAGGGTGCTGGCTCTTTATGGACAAATGTAAATGTATTTTTTCTTCCCCAGACAGATAATCCAGCATCATGGGGAAATGTGGTGCGTAACACAACTGCTTAGTTCATGTTCTCCCTCACCCTGACACCTTGAGGGGTTCTGGGGATGGTGGTGTGTGATGGTTTCTGTGGCTGCTCTGGTGTTGGCTACATCAGCCAGTTCTCTGCACTTCTGAGGTTGTGGCTCTTTCCATGGGCAGCTTGAAGGCTTCTTTAGTAAAGAAGAGCTTAACCATTTATTTTCCCTTTATTTCTGATGTTTTCTTGGTGAAGGCTGGAAGGGGAGTGACACAAGCTGTGGTACTGGTGATGTGTTAACTAAAAATGGTTCTTTTCCATTTGAATTGATGGGTTAATGGGGAAACGTGGTGGAATGCACATAACCTCATAACTTGGCTTTGGTCAAGCTGATTTGGCTTGTTTATGAGTGCAATTGGTAAAATGAATCATCTGTGTCACTAAAATCACTTCTGGTGTCCTACATGGGATCCCACAGCCTGTAAGAGGCTCAGCCTGTAAACCAGGGCAAAGGTACATTTTGGAAAGATGGATCTTTTGGCTTTTTTAGATTGCTCAGAGAAGTTGTGGATTTCCCATCCCTGAAAGTGTTCAAGGCCAGGTTGGATGGGGCTCTGAACAACCTGAGATAGTGGAAGGTGCCCGTGGCAAGGGATTGGAACTGGATGATCCTTGAGGTCCCTTCCACCCCAAACCATTCTGTGATTCCATAACGTGGGCAGCCTGCTTTGGTAGGATCAGCACAGTTATTTTATGTTCATCTCTTAGAATGGAAGCAGAATGGTTAGAGGGGTTTTTTTTGGAAGTCCCTGGTACAGCTGTGCTCTGGGGATTTGAAACACCAGTGACAGGATTATTTGCCAACCCAAACAAGTGCTAGTGGAGGGAGGAGCCATCCTTGTGGAGCCAGATGTTAGTTCCAGTGGTTTGGGTTCTCAGTCATGTGTAGTGCAGTACTCACTGCCTAGAGACCTAGTAAGCTTAAAAACAAAGCCCAAATGTGGGAAAACCCATGGGCAAAATGTTTAAGAAGCTTGAACGAGCAATAGTGAGACAGATGAAAACTCCCTGGGGGTTCTGTCAAATTTCCACTGAGCATCTCTAGGCATGGCTGTGCCTTCATGGTTGTCCCAGTGCTGCCAAGGGGCTGCTTGTCCTGGTTATCTGTAGCCTGCCCAATCCCTGAAGACACATTTGGGACTGAGGGGTGACTCCATGTGGCAGCAGATCCAGATTTCCCACCTCTTTCCTTTCCTGGACTCAAGTTTAAGGGTTGGTTCCTCAGCCTGGACTATAGCTGGTCCCTTAAACACAGCTGCTGGGAATCCTCTGGCTCCCAGTATGGAGACAGAGCTCCAGTGCAGCCCAACTCTCCAAACTGTGGCATTTATTTTCTCACAGAGAGGCTTTTTGAATCTGCAGTGCAAGACTCTTCTTGGCTGTGAATTCCTTTATAAAAGGATGTCAGATGGTGGGTGCTGGGGAAAGTCACCTGGTTAATGGAGCTGGGGCTGCTGCTTCTTCTGTCAACTCATGTTTGAACAGTTTAGGTGGTTTTTTTAAATGATTGCAGCAGGTGATTGCTGAAGTGTTTTGGAAATATCTGTATTTTTTCAGAGTTGACATGGGGTGCTTTCTTGTTCAGACTTAGCAAAGTTGAACCTCATAAAAAAAAAAGAATTATTAAATCTCAGTTCCTTGATTTGCACCTGAATCCAGTGTTAGCTGAGCAATCTTTAACCCTTGGTTTTGTTTTTAGCTTGTTTGGGCTTTTCTGCTTTTCCAGATTATATTCACTTCCACAATGATTTGCATCCTGATTCATTCACTTTTGCAGTCTTTTTGGAATAAAATCACCAAATATTTTATGGTGACTTCTTTTGTTGAGACACATGGAACACTTGACTTTCTTTGATTATTAGCATTTTTCAGATCTTCATTTTATTCATTATGTTTACAGAACCAGAAGGAATAACTTCATGTGGTGCTTAATTTTTTTTTTTTAAATTACAAACAAAGAAAACGGATCTTTTAAGTTTGCCTTGGTTTGTTGGTATTTTCTGATGCTTCAGGTGGGAGCAGTACACAAATGCTGATGTATTGATTTTAGTTCTGTACAAAGTGTATGGGTGTTATTGACTACTAAACATAGAAAGGACTGTTTTACTCAGGTTTTCTAACTCTCTCCTTAGATTAACCTGAAAGACAACTTGGGGAAGCTCTCTCACATCCTGGAAATTGACCACTTTGCTCTGGTGGTTCATGAGCAAATTCAATGTGAGTACAAAGTACTGCACCGTGTGAGAGCAAATCTTTGAGTGGCAACAAGAAGCAAGTGTGAGTGTGTAAAGTGAGCTCTGAAGAAGCAAAATCCTCATTCTGTGTCTAACTTTGTGCTACTGAGCCTAATTTCCATCCCTGGAAGTGTTCAAGGCCAGGCTGGACAGGGCTTGGAACAACCTGGGCTAGTGGAAGGTGTCCCTGCTTTTGGCAGGGGTGGAACAAGATGATTTTAAGGTCTCTTCCAACCCAACTCATTCTAGGATTAGTAAGACTAAATAAATCTTCAAATCTGTGGTATATCACTCTTATATGTTAATAATATTTGTCCTGTTTAATCTTCCTAATAGCAGACAGCTTTGAAAAGTTAGAAACGCTGAGAAATGAGAGTCAAAACAATATTGTCATGCCAGATAAAATTATATTTAGCTTCTCAATTATAACTGGAAGAAGAAGAGCCATCAAATTTGGGGATGTTCCTGATAATCTCCATAAGGATGTGCTCTTGGCTCTGAGCTGTCTGTTTATAAACCTGGAATCTCACTGGAAGCTTGCAGAGAAACAGAGATTGAGTAAACAAAAAGCCCAGGACAGTCCAAATGACTGAAAAAACCCCTGAGTATAGAAACAGACTAAACATCTCAGTACAGGTAGACTTTAGAGCTGGAATTTAAAATTTAGAAAATTGATGAAGGGCAGGTCACATGGCCACTTGGTTCCCAGGTCAAGGCTTAGGCTCACAATGAGAAAATCACTTGAACCTGTGCTCTCAATGCAGCAAAGATTAAATGGTTAGAAGGTTTTTTGGATATAAATGAGGTATTGTGGTTTTTACATGGATTCTGTATTTGACATGGATGCAGGAAGATGGTTGTGTCACATTTCCTCCTCAAAATGTGTTTCCATTGGGCCATTCAAGCAGCCCCTGGTTCCAGTGGGGTAATTCCACTTGCAGCTGTTTCAAGTAATTAATGTTTGAGGAAAATACCCTTTATAACAAGAGGGCCTGGTTCGAATTTTTGCATCAAGAAAAACAAATCCAGTGGATCCTTATCTTTCCTTCCATAAAGTCCCAGTGTCCCTTTTGATGAGGAGCTTTTCTGAGCTGAAAATCCTTGTCACCTGCTCTGTGACTCTTGGCCAAAGGTGCCTTTTGTGTTCCCCCCTCTGCGTGCCAGGACCGCCGGGCAGCTCCAGGCTCGCTGAGCTGGGATGGCTCAACCCCCAAATTTTACAAACACTGCCAGTAAAACCAAGCAGGAGGGGGTGTGTTTGTGCCTCCTGGAGGCTGAACTCCCTTTTTTTCTGTGCAGATCACACGGATGGCTCCTCCAGCAAGAGGCAGATGGTGTTTGGCATCGTGACAGCCATCGACCTCCTGAACTTCGTGACCGCACGGGAGCGGGAGAGGAAATCCAACTAAAGCCAGGCAGCAACGTGGAGCCTCTTCAACTTTTTGCAATCTCAAGCAAAGAATCAGGTTTAAGTCTTAAGTAGAATGTGGCTTTTTTTTTTTTTTTTTTGTTGGTTTTGTTGTGTTTTTTTTTAAATTTTGAAAATAAGCAGTTATCTATCTTGGTGTCAGCTATCCAGCCAATATGTCTTGCTGCATTGCCCAGCTTCTGGGACTTGTTTCTTAATCAGGTTAAGCAATATTTCTTATCAAGACAATTTATTTTTTTACCTATATATATATATGTATGTGTGTAAAAAATATTGCCTAAATTAACTGGTTTGTTGCTTACTTGTTATGTCTAAAGGCTGGCTTTCCAAAATGTTGTTTCAGAATCATAAAAGGTGTTGAAATAAAGAGTTACTGAAGCAGAGGCCCAAGAGAGCTCAGGAACGTTCTGGATTTTTTTTTTTTTCACCCCTATTCAAGGTGTTAAGTAGATACTACCTGTGTGGGGCAAAATTGGGACTGGGGCATGGGGAGAAGAAAGGATAGTTTCCCTTTTGGTGGCATCAGTGTAAAACAAGAGAAAATCCTCAGGGCTGAAGCTGAGGCTTGCTCCAACCATCTGCTCTGAGGAAAAGCTGTTTGGAGTAGAAGCATGGCAGTGAAGTGACAAACATAAACCAGTGACACTGTTTTACACAGTGCACCAGCTTTCCCTGCCATGACAGACCTATTTTTTTTTTCCCCAATGGTATCCAGATAGGTAAGCACAAATGGAAAGATTTAAAAGGTAAGATCAAGCGTCTTGCCTGAAGGTTTTTCAAAATCTTGCTGTTTCATCTGTTACCTTCCTCTTCCCTCCCCACCCTCTTAATTATCTCAGAGTGCCTTTTTTGTGCCTGTTACAGAAAAGCCAAAGAGGATCTGTCAAGAGCTGTGAACATTTCCAGGTCTTGTTCAGGTACTCCTACCCTGTAGTGCCTTAGTCCAGAAAAAGCCCTGCATTGGCTACCCCTTCACATCAGGGCTATTGCTGAAGGAAAGTGACCAGTCCTTACCTTAAACTGTGGTTTGCCATTAAATTCACACACTTCTTTAAGATTTAAGACAACTTTTCCCGAGGCTCTGGAAAAAAAAACCTACTATAAATCTAAAAACGTGTACAACTTCAACAGTAATTGAAAGGTTCTAAAGAGTGATTCATGTTAAGGGTAGATGTTACTGCTGCTAGATTTTGGCATTATTTTGAATATTTACTTTACTGGCTTTTATCTGATGTTTTTTCCCCCATTTTCCATCTGACCTTTGCTGACAGCAGCAGGGAGGGAGGTGCTTGAGTAGCTGAGGTTTTCCCTTGAAAAAGCTCCCATGTCCTGACCTGACTGAATTCAGCAAGAAATATGAAAATGGTAGAAGGAGGCTCCCAAAGCTGCTTTTCAGAGCAGCACAAAAGAGGAGTTAAAGGTGGGACATCAAATTAGTCAGTTATAAAGGAGTGTAAAGATTTGAATCTGTTTTTCTAGTTCACTGTTCATACATTAATCCCTGCAGTGCCAAGAAAAGTGGCAATATTGTGGACTGAGACATAGGGGCTGGTTAAACATGGTGGGGAACATGGGGTGGGAGTCTAAAGCATTCCAGGCAAGCCAAAGGATCCAAAGAAATTCACCTGCTCCCCTGGGGTTTGCTAAGAACAGGAGCTGTCTCCTGTTCTGCACTGGCACAGGGAGGAAAAGGCCTTTCTTATCCACAGCAGCAGCTTGGTGAAACCAGAGGAATTGGGTAAATAATTGTTGCAGCACAACTGAAAAAACTTTCCAGAGCTCTTTCCCAAGGCAGGGATGAAGGCAGCAAAGAGAAGGGGACAGGGAATCCAGCAGGGCTGAAGTTCCTCTGCAAAAGTTTGTAAATGTGATGCTTTTTTTGTATCTGAGAACCTCCTTGCTGGCCTGGTCCTGGTTAGTTGTGGTAGGGCTGATTAAAACTGAACTTGTCTTTGTTTCAAATGCTCTGAAGACCAAGAAAGACACTGGAGTTTGTTCATTCTTCTACCTGAAGTTGAAGGCCAGAGCCTGAACAGAACTGTGTATTTTTTTTCTAAAGTGAGTGCCTGCATCTTCTGTTTACCTTTGCTGCTTATGCAAGCACTGACTAAACTTGAAAACTATTTTGCACATTGATATTTCTATCAACAATTTATGCTGCATTTGTTTGTCACTATGAGAGATTATCAGTCCTAATGTTGGCTCTGCAAAAATACTTTTTTATTTTCTCACCTGAAGACAGCTATTCAGTAAAATCTGTACAATATTTTGCAAGCAGTTACCAGGCAATGACTTAAGGCTCATTTTCACATTGTCATGTCCAGTGTTATTTCCCATTTCTTGTACAAGCTGTGGCTGACTCCAGAACTCTGGCTAGGAGGGGCTCCTCTAAGCAGCCAGACCACTCTCATCTGCCCACCAAGCTCATTTCTGAAAAATTCTGCTTGCTGTTACAAATCTCACACAAGGCTCATTGCCAGAAGTTTCCTGACATTGCCCCCATCATCCAACAGCTTTTCTTACTGTGTAGTGTAAACTAAGGGAGAGGGAAGATTTCTAATGCTGCAAGAAGCTGGGAAAAATTAACACTACGAGCTGTATTTATTGCACAGATGTTCACAAATGTACAATACAGAGAGTTCAATAAAAGCTGTTTGATTGCAGAATGGCTCTGGGTTGTTCTTTTAATGCCAGTTCAAGCTTGTCAGTGTGTTAGGCTGTAAGAAATTTGTGCAGAGGGCTCCTGGCTGTCAGTGTGAGCCCTGTGAGGCTCTGCAGTTGTTTCCATGTCTCCAGAGCAAGGCCAGTCCTGCCAGCATGAACTCCTTGCTCTGGTGTGGGTGCTCAGGTCCCTCCCCACACACACAAAGTGCTCTGTCCTCAGCTTCACCTGAGCCAGCAGCATGGGGTCACTTCACCTGCACATCTTGTGACACCTGAAATGCTGCTGCTGCTGGCAGCAAGTGCAGATCCCCTCCTTCCCTTTCCCTTTTGCAGACCCCTCAGAGGGGGGGAAGATGGATCCTGGTGTCCCAGCCTGAGGGGCAGAAGGCCAGCATGGCTCCCCTGCTTGGAGGGACCATTCCAGGAAAAGGCCAAAGGCTGCCCCAGCTCAGAGGGCTGCAGGAAGCGTGAGGGATCAAGTTCCACCTTCCAGCAGGCTGAGCACGGAGCTGGACAGGTTAAGAAATCCCTGCTGAGGTACATCAGGCTCTAAAGCAGGCCTCTGCCTTCAGCCAGGGCAGCCTCTGAGAGGTCAGGGCTCCTCAGCACCTGGTGAGCAGCAGCCCCCAGGCTGGAGCTGAGAGCAGGCACTGCCCAAACCCCAATTTTGCAAGACCTTCTGACAGCTGAGTCACAGCCCTGGGACCCAGCTGTCACCAGCAGGAAAATTACTGGGTACAATCAGCTCTGCTGGCTCTGCAGATAAAGGGAGGACTTCAGTCCAGGAAGCTGCCTTGTGAAAGCAATAAATTCCCTTTGGGGGACAAAAAAAAAAAAAAAAAAAAAAGCACAACCACCAACCCACACTCGTGTTGCTGATGGAAGTGCTGGTACCTTTTGTCACGTGCTGGAGGATGGTGGGTGAGGGCAGAGCCCACAGCACCTGACTCATGGAAGGCACTAAGAGCAGCCAGCTCACCTGCCACCACCCTGTCCTGTGGAAAAATCCACCTCTACTTAGAGGAAAAGTCAAGTGCTGTTTGCACTGCAGGTTTTGCTGCTCTTTCAGGAGCTAAAAACATCATGGCTTCTCTCACACCTGCCAAATCCCAGGCCTGGGGAGGTCACTGCCTCCTCCAGTGGCAACCAGCTGGGTTTGTGTGCCCAAACAAATGGGGCAAGGGGCCCGTGGGCACCAGCTGGCCCTGCACTCCTGTCACAGACACTGAGGCAATGTCCTGACTCACAGCCAGAGCCTTTGGGATGCAGCAGGACACAGGGAGGAGCTGATCTGCCCCATGGCACGAGCAGAGCAGGTTTGACCCGTGAAGGGTGGGAAACACGGTGTGTTTGGAGCTGCTCATGCCTTGTGATCCTTCCAGGAAATGCTGCAGGTCTGCTCTTCCCTGGATGTCTCTGCAGCATCTCTTTCCCCACTGCCTCCAGCAGCAGATGCAGCATCAAAGGAAGCTCCTCAGATGTACTCAATATCCATGGGTTTTACTGACGACTTTTTGGGGCAAACTAAATACAGAGGCCAGACAAAATTAAGGGAATAAAAAGCAGTTAAATTTTTTGAAGGGCCTTCAGGTACATCCAGGGCAGACAAAGCTCCCCAGGGGTTACACCCAAAATGGGTTACAGGTCAGGGATTTTCATACATTTTAAAGTTTGGTCCATTTTCATATTGGGGGAGGGTGTTAATCTTCCAATTACAGCTTCAGGTAATGAAGTCATTTACCCCAAGTTTGCTCCTCACCCCCCAACTCACTGTTGTTGATGTTTCTCAGGGCCTGGGACAGTCAGATGTCCTTGATTCCCAGGCCTGGACAGGAATTGTGCTGTCTGACCAAAACGGGAAAGCAGCAGCTAACACTGTGTATGGAGTTTAGAGCTATACCCTAAAGAATTGCAGGATTACAAATACATGAAAAATAAAAAAGCTAAAATCCTAAGGCATCAGTACAAGCAAACAGTGACTTCTCCTGAAGCAAGTGAGTGTGAAGATGTGTGGCAGTAACAAAAATGCAACTTTTCTACTTTTCTAACCCATTCCTGCCTTGGCCTGTGGCAGCTGGAAGAATTTTGTTTCAGCTGGAATCTTTTTTTTTTTTTTTTTTTTTTTTACTGCAGTGAGACTTCTTCACCAAGTGCATTAAACAGGTTAAAAAAATATTTTTAACAGCAAGTGACAGCCTCTCTTTTTCCCAGTTTACATTATTCAGATAGCAGGTCCCATCACCAGTACTCCAACTCACAGGCCAATTCAGCTCAACCAGAAGCAGTTTTAACCTCATCCCCTCACAGCAAGATGTTTTTTCTCTGCTGGCCAAAAATAAGCCAAGAACCAAGGAAATCCTGTTCTGCCCTCAGTTATTTGCTAGGCCCTCCCAAAACATTGCTAATCCATTTCCTGACATCTTCTCAAGCCCTGATGTGGAGCTTCAACTGCTTTGATAAAGCCATTTTGAATATTAAATTACATGGGAGGGAAAACATGGATTCCTTCCCACTTGGGACAGCAAAATCAGGAACATTTTAAAACCAGGTGGTCTCTTCTAGGGAAAAAAAAAAAAATCACTGGTGGGGGGCTGGCTGTGGTCATGAGAGATCTTTCCTCCCAAGAGCCCAAAAGTCAAACCTGAGTGCTGCATCCCACAGGGCTCACAGAATTACAGGATGGTTTGGGTTGGAAGGGACCTTAAAGATGATCTCATTCCAACCCCCTGCCATGGGCAGGGACATCTTCCACTAGCCCAGGTTTACCAAAGCCCCACTCAGCCTGGCCTTGGACACTTCCAGGGATCCAGGGACAGCCACAGCTTCTCTGGGCCTGCCCACCCTTGCAGTAAAGATGAGGTGAGAACTACAGAACTCCCTCTGCAAGGAGTATTTTTGATGCTGTTTTAAAAGCAGAGTCCCTCTCCCTGGGCATGGACTTTTGTGTCACACCTTCTAGTGAAAGCCCAGAGCCATCCCAGTGCTCTCAGCTGTCTCGCCCCATTTTTTTGGCAGGCTGATTGTTCTCTCCAGTTGTTGCTTCCCAGTCTGGGGATGCTGATGTTCAGCCAGTGGAATCGTGCAGGTGAAATGCTGCAAAGCAACTGCTCATGTGATAGAAGGTAGAGGATGGAGCAGTGCAAGCCTGCTGGGGAATGAGCACCTGGGCCCTGTGCTGCTTTGTGTTTTGTGGTTTTTAAACTTAGTAACACCAGCACTGCAGAGCAGCAAGGTAAAATTAGATTTTGTTATGTGTGCAGGCTGTGAAATACCTGGCTCTCCTGTGTGGGTGGAAGCACAGCAAAGATTCCAGTGCAGACCCAACCCAGCTCCTTCCCTGCTCCTAACCCAGGCACAGGCAAAGCAGCAAAACCCACCTCAAAATACCTGCTGTCCTCAAAAAACCCACCTGTGTGTGTGACCATGGGACTGGTGATGCTGAAGAGCCCGAGTGCACAGCAGCTCTGGGGATGGTGGTGATGGGAAAATATCATGGTTTATACCCTGCCAGCAACTAAGCCTGAGCACTCTGGTCAGATGCAATGAACAGCTTTAACCTTGGCCCCCACAAAAGGGGACTTTTTTCTTTCAAACTTGCCATTTACACTTCTTTTTTCTTTTTTTTTTTTTTAATAAAAGTGTATTTAGTTTAAAAAATTATTTTTCTAAAGGAAGCATTTTATTTCAAAATTGTTTTCTTTCCCTCTGATACACATCTAAATCTTGTTTCCTTTCAGGTTGAAAAGATTCCCATTTCTTGCAGTTTGGTCACTGAAGGAAAGAATCTTATTTTTGAGCAGGAGACAAGCAGGAAGGGGTGGCTGGGTTATTCTGTAACTGCAGTGCCCAGAAAGCTCAATTCTTGCTGGGGTTGGGTTTATTTGCAGCCTCCTCACAGGAGAGCTGTGTGTTCTCTGTCACATCAGATAGCCCACAGGAGTTTTCTGTGATGGATTACCTCTGGCAATGTTTTCCAGAGAGTCCATTTATTGCAAAAAGAGCAAAGGTAAAGTCATCCCTTGTGCTAACACCTACACCAGTCTTGTCTTCAAAAGTTTGGTTCCAAAATAAGCATTCTGACAAGCCTTATTCTTGCCTGATCACGTCAGCAGTGCTGAAGTTCCTTTCATCACTGTGTTTTGGAGGAGCACGGCCCCAGCACAGACCAGCTCTGTGTGCTACCCTGGCTCTGGGGAGGAGTGGGGAAAAGAGGGACTGAAATTCTCACGGGCTCTTCCTCCTGGAGCAAAATTTGCATCCATGGAATTTCCTGCTCCCGGGCTGGTGTTTGGGGATCACCGAGGAGCAGAAGCTGTTCAGTGCTCTCAGCTGATTTAACAGTAAAGCAGTTGCATGAGAAGCAGGAGACAGAGGTTTAGGTGCAGAGACTAACCCTGGGATTCCAGGGGACACAGAGAGTCCCCACCAGACACACCTAACACAATTTGTCATTTCTGTCACTGCCTATGCCTGATTCAGCAAAGCTGACACGGCTGAGCTGGGTTTAAGTTCCAGCACAAGATACAAAACCAAAACAGCAGCAAAATTCTACCACCAGCACCAAATTGCTGGCTGGGGAAAGGGTTCAGAGCACTCCTGAAGATAAGTACATATTAAAACAAACAATAAATTGCTTATCTTTTATACCCCAGTCACCTCCCCTCGCAGAGCAATCAGGTGCTGGGCACAGCGAGGTGTGGGGCAGGACCCAATCGTGTCCCTCCCGAGCTCGTGGCTGTCCCCTGCCAGCAGCACATATTAACTGGGGCTGAGCCTCAGCTCTCAGCTCAGACACCTGGCTGACAGGCTGCAGGGGTGAGTATTGCCCATCTCTTACCTCCTGGCAGGCTCCCTGGGAAAACAGGGGCTCTCAGTGTGGTGGGGAGAGTTGGAATTTGGCAGCCCCTGCTCCCCATCCTGTGCAAAGGCTGATTCTCAGCTGGGGAGTGGCTGTGCTCTCAGTAAGTCCTGAATAAATCAGGCAAGCAGGGAGGATTTGGCTGCGCACTACGAGGTCAGTGGGGTGGTGGGGGGGTCCTCTGGAGAGCTTGTACAACTTCATCCTTGGAGGTTTTCAAGATCTAAGGAAGGCAAAGCCCTGAGCAGCCTGGGCTGAATTTGGGGGTGCCCCAGCTTTGGGCAGGAGGCTGGACTGGGACCTCCCAAGGTCCCTTCCAGCCTGGGTCACTCCATCCTTCTGTTAAACTGATGTTACATTTGTCTTGCTCAATGGCAGCAATGCGATTTCTTTGGAACAAGGCAAGAAAAAGCATTTTGTTTCTAATGGAGCGAGCTTGCATGGAGCTCTTTCTGCCTTGCTGAGTTCATCTAATTTCTCCCTCACTTTACTTAATGAGCATCTGATTTTCTTCCCCTTGAAGTTATCAGAGCAGCCTGATAACCTGATACCTGCAATCTCCTATCTGCAGAGTGCTCTGTAAACGTTAGCCTGTGCTCCTTGTCATATATTTTCATTAAATGGCAGCAGCTGGATGTTATTATTCCTGGTCTCTTGGCCTGCTTCCCAGTTCCAGTGGAGATTTCCATTTATCCTTTGCCCAGTCTTGTGCCCTCTCAAGATCCTCCATTCAGCAGCAGGTAACGGGGCTGTGGCAGGAACACCTGCAGTGGCTCAGGTGTATTTGGTGGCTGACCAAATCCCACCTGAGGCTTCAGCCAGGGATTGGGAGCAGTACTGGGACACAGGTGAGACTCTTGGTATTCCAGAGAGGATGCATCTTGGCTTTGTGGTGCAAAACTGCACTGGAGGCAGTGTGGGGAGGTGTTTGCACTGGACATGGCTCCTCTCAGCCACCCCAGGCTGTCTGTCCATAGCTGTCCTTCCTCCTCACACCCCACCCAGCCCCTGCTGATGGATGTGACTGAGGCTGGCAGCAAGGGAGCAGCTCAATCAGTGTTGTGATAAGGCTTCCAAAAGTCCCAGATTCTTCCCATCCTTTGGGGCCATTTCAGGCCATCTGCTGTCTCATTTTGGGGGTTCTACACTCCAGGAAGTTTTTAAAGCTACCTTTAGAGACTGTGGGGTTTTGACTTATATTAATATAAATATGAATCCAGACTCTGGGCACAGAAATGCAGTGATTTGAGAGCGGTTTTTTAAGTGGAAGGAGGACATCCATGACATTCCTGCAGCACCAGCCCTTAAGGAGACACATGAGGAATTCTCCAGCAAAGAGGAATGTAGATGTTCACCTACTCGAGGGCCAGCTCTTGTTTCTTTGTTCCCTGGGTGTTTAGGAAATATGTCTGTGTTCACTTTGGGTGAGAGAAAAAAGGAAAACCCCATTCTTGACTTGTTTTTGTATCAGATGTCAGGGAAACTGAACACAGCGAGGAGAATGCAACCTCATTTTAGAAGGTGGGAGCCAGCAATGCTCTTCCTTCCATGAAGCCCTCCTGCACCAGGGCTGCAGGGGAGAGGGGGCTTGTATGGCGAGGCCCTGCAGCACCAATAATTTCACCCTCCTGCCTTGTCCCTTTCCACCCCACCATGATTGTAGTAGAGATGGGCATCACCAGGAAAAGCGAGAAAAAAAAGAAAATTAATCTATTTTGCCAGTATTTTAGGGGGTAACTGGTGAGCTCAGTTGGGAAAGCGTGCTGACCACCTCTGATACACTGTGGATTATCTCTTCTTTACCCAGAGGTGACTTTTGCTCCTTCCCAGCCAATTAGTTAGGTAAACACAGATTTGCTTTGGGAGATGCACTCAAGGCCAGCATAAATCCTGGCTTGCAAAGGAAATGAGCCTCTTTTTTTTCCCTTTAATCCCTCCCAATGAGCAACAGGCTTGTCAGTGGTGGGGAAGAGCACTGGGAAGCAAAGTTTGCTGGGAAAGCTTGTGTGGGCTGCAGGATCCAAGGCATTTTGGCTGCCCTGCACCCTCATGGTTTCCTGCTGCTTTCTGAGGCTGGGCATGGTGGTGTCTCTGGAGAAGAAAAGGGGGCTGAGAAAAGTGGCTGAGGGCCTGGTGGTGGGGAGGACCAGAGTTCTCTCTCTGCTTTAGTTGTGGGGCCAGGTTGCAACACGAGGTTGCCAACCTCCATCTTCAGAGATGCTCTGGGGCTTCTGGATAAGGAGAAGGTTCAGCCACACACCACAGGCTGTTCCATGCCCCTGGTGGTGCTGGAGTAATGGTGTGGTGTGTTTCTGTGTTCCAGCGACAGCCCAGCCCTCAGAGACCCAAGCCCAGCCCCATCCTCCCAGCCAGCCTGGAAACCACAGCGTGGACCTGGGGCTGTCCTGCCACACTGCTGCAAAGAAACTCCCACCAGGAGGGTGAAACGAGCAGGCAAGCAGGAGGAGGATGGCAGAAATGGTAATTAAGGCTGCCCTTGGGCTCAGATGTCATCAAGCCACAAATAATTCAGATAATCATGTGTGGGCTTTGCCACGACAGCGTGCTGGCCTCTGTGAGTCACAGCCACTGCAGGGAGCCCAGGGAGTGAGGAGGGGCAGGGCTGTGGCTTTGTGGGGAAGATGATGCACCCCAGCTAAACTGGGTTTCCCATGGCCCCTCCACGTGGCAGCAGGTCCAGCCCTGCTGCAGGCAGTTCTCTGTGTTTAGAAATAGGATGTTTCTTCTTTGAGTCACTGTTTTGGTTCTGTCAGGCGGCAAAATGACATCTCTGTTCTCACTCTGAAAGTTTAATGCAGAAGGAATGTCCAACACCATGTCTTTGACCATGTCTTTGACCATTTCTGCTGCAGTGAGGGTGATGAAAGCCTTACACTTGCTCTAAGTGCAAAATGCACCACCACAGAGGTGTAGGGAGACAGGGCAGCCCAAGCAGCTCCACATCAGCTTTCTTCATCAGCTGAAGTGAGACACAAATCTCCATCCATGACCCTATGGAGCTTCAAGGTCCCTTTATTCACTAATGGTTGAATCAAGGTGAATCCATTCTGTGAACAAGGCAGAAAAGGAGCTTATAGATACCAAAAATCATGTGGTTTTTCTCCATGTGGTTTGTTTCCTTAGCACAGAGGGGTGGTGGATGGATTGCAGAGAGGATCAGAGCAGAGAGGTCACACCAAACCTGCATGTAACCCTTGCTTCTGCTGTTGTTCACTAGCAGGTGCCGAAAATAAACTTTAATCTCAGGCTCCTCCTTTTGTCTGTATATGCACCAGCAATACAGAGAGAGCAGCACAGAAAATTGCCTTCCTACAGAGCACTGGTGCCATCAGGGCTTGAGTGCTTAACATCTGCTACTGAACTCAGACTTTTCAAACTTGTTTAACCCTTTCCTCATTCCATTTTTTTATCTGCTCTGCCCCTGTAGTTGTTCCTGAAAATTTCATTCTACCTTTATATTTACTGCTCATTATTTGATGCATCTTCTCCAACTCCTGCAGGATTTACAGCCTGCTCTCAGCACCAGCCTCTTGTCTCATTTCCAGCCTGATGAATCCTCCTCTCTCTAAGCTGTTTTACTGTGAGAGTTGCTCAGTATCCTGAGCACCTTTCCTGCCCCTTTGCTGTTTCATTTTGGATGGTTCTTTTTTCTCAATTTTAATACACTTGGATGCCAGAGCAGAGGTGACCTCCAAGTCCCACCATCACCATAAAAGTATTCTCCAATTATTGCTGGATGGATTTACCTGCAGATTCTTCAATGCTAAGGTGAAAAAAGCTGCTCATAACCAAATAATTAAATCAGGAGAAAAAATTTTCTAGTGGAGGCAATGGTTTTGAGATGGGGAAGAAGAGCTACTGGAGAGGATGCCCAGATGATGAATGGGGTCTAGCACACCACTCCAAAAGAGCAATTTTGTCATGGAATTATGGAATCATGCAATTGCTAAGGATGGAAAAGACTGTTAAGATCATCAGGGCCAACCATGAACCCACCACCACCATGGTCACCATCAGTCTGTGTCCTCAGGTGCCACATCCACACGAGTTTTGAACACTTCCAGGGATGGTGACTACACCACTTCACTGGGAATTCTATTCAAATGCTTTACAACCCTTTCCACAATTTTTTTTCCCCTAAAAATGTATAATCCTATTTTTTTTTTCTCTAATGTATAATCTCCCCTGGGGCAACTTGAGCCCATTTCCTCTTGTCACACCACTTGCTCCCTGGGAGAAGGGACTGGCCCTCACCTGACTAGGACATCCTTTCATCTGTTCATCTCCTTCCAACCTCCCTCCATCACTACAACCTCCTTATCCACCTAAATCCATGTCATTGAAATGCCAGCAGGATGCTCCAAGCAGCTTGGCCACCCTGCCTTCACACCCAAATGCCATTTTTTTCCCCCTTCTGCAGCTCTTTTTCTCCCAGGTGTCTATGTGACCTCTATTTCCACCTGCAGGAGGTGAGCAAGACGTGTCCCCTGATGAATGGCAGTGGTGCAGGAAGTCAGGACAGCACGTGGACCCCTCCCAACTTGCCCAGTAAGTGCACATGGACAGCCACAACGCCTGCCAGCAAGTCTCCACACTCCTGTATTCCCTTGTAAGTAATTCCTCCCTGCTGCTTGTTTCAGGGTGCAGTTCAGCACCTTTTCCTGGAGGTACAGCACTGTTGTTACACCAGGATGGTCATGGCCAGAAGCCAGATGTTGTGTTAATGATGGTTTATTTCCCAGATGGCAAAACCAGCTTAGCAGCTCCTCTCCAAGAAGACCTTTTTCACTCCCTTTTATTTTGCAGAAAGATGTGGCTGGCTCGAGTCTCAGCTCTGTGTTTTCCAGGGCATCTGCTCGTTTGGGGCATCTTATTTTAGATGGCTGAGAGGCCTTCACAAAAATGGATTTGCCAGGGCCTGGGGCTTTTAGATCAGCAGCAAATGGCCACAGTGCAGAGAAAGGTGCTTGCTCTGAGCTGCTCTTGCCCTCACAGCAGCAGGTTCCCTTCCCAGGTGACGTGAGGGCCCAGACTAGACTTGACAAGAGGTGCTTTAATGACCCTGCAAAGCAGACACAGACAAGCTACTAAAGATAAGGCTGTCCCATAAATGTCAGGGGAACTGCAGGCACGTCCCTGCAGTGCAGGGATGTAAAACAGGAATCCAGCCCCAGCTGTGAGGAAGTGGAGTCCATGGGAGGTGCAGCAGTGCTCTGCTTGGCCGTGCCTGACCACATGCCAGGCAGGACAAGGCCAGGGCACAGCCACCAGCATGTGGGTAGCCCAGAGCAGCCTCTGGGTCAGGCCATGAAGGAGGGAGGAGTGGAATGCAGAGCCCTGGAGCTGCTCCAGCAAGCTGTGCATCCAGGCACTCACTCAGTGCCACCCGTGCTGCTGGTGCCTGAGGATAGAATCAGCTCTTTTCAATCAAAATTGAAATTTTTTTCCCCCTCAATTATCATTCTGAGCAGGACAGCATTCTTGTTTTTTAACAATTTGGCATCAGGGTGCCATGGTGGTGCCAGTGGCTGGGCCCATCCCACCCCCAGACAGGAGATGGAGAGACTTCCCCAACCCTGGGCATCCAACACTGCTCTGGGAATGGAGTCAGGCTGAGGGGGCCCACACAGCACTGCTGGGGCAGGAGCTGAAGCATAGCCCACTGTGCAGCAGGGAAGAAAAGACCTTGGGACATGCCACACCTTTGCAGCAGAGCGTGGAGGGAGATGTGGTTTGGTTTCCCTGCTCTGAGTAAACCACAGTGGGCAGCCAAGGTAGCAAAAATCTCTGGACTTCCTGAGATTCCCAGGTGAAATCTGATTGAGTTTGGGGGGTAGAAGCAGAGAGAGGAGACAAGATGTTATTTTAATTAGGAATATTAAATATTTAAAATTTTTGAGAGGTAGCCTAGTTCTGATATCCCTCAAACCAGTTCTGAGCCACTACAAACCTCAGCAGGAATCCTTTGCTTTGCCAGGACTGGCTTTCCCCTGGACATCTGAAGGGATAGCAAGCCATGACTAAGAGCTGGAATCTTAGGGGAAAACCACCCTTGTCCACTGTCCTGAGCTGATATCAGCATCTGCAGGATGCAATCCAGATGTGTAATGCAGTAACACAGGTCACTCTCAAGAGAGCCAGGCTCGAGTTAAACATTGCCTGAAGGAGCTGGAGCCTCCTCGTGCCATGGCTGATCCCCACTGGAACCCCTGAGCATTTCAGTGGCTTTTGGGGCAGATGGGCAATGGCTGCAGCTGTGGGGGAAGCTCATTTGTTGTGTTTTGGCCTCACATTTGCCAGCACTCAGTGGAGTCCCTGCAAACGCTTCCCATAGAGGGAGAGCTCACAGCACATCCCATCATCTCTGGGCTTGAGATGCAAGGAGGGATCCTCTTGCTGATAACGGCCTTCACTAACCCCCTGCACTCCTGAAGGGCAGGAGGTGTTTGTAACCTGCTTGCAAAACCTGGAGGGAGGGGTGTGAGGTCCCTGAGGAACCCAGCGTGTCAGGGTCCACAAGCGTATGCAGAGACCTGACGGTTCATTTTGGGGATCTCAAAGCACAAAAGACACAGCAGGGGACAACTCAGTTTGCTTAACCAGAAATGCACCTTTATTTAGTGCCACCAAATGCGATAGTGGGGAGAGAAATAAAGAATAGTAAGAAAGAGAGGAAAGAGAGGGAAGGGGATTATAGCTACCAGCGTGGAGGGCCGAGTCCTCGAGGCCGGAGATGCCGATGGACGCGGTGTTCTCCCATGGGGGGATCACAAAAGTGACGAGGGCTCTCCAGAGTTTTTATAGGTTGGTCAAGGCAGGAACCAAAGCGAAGGGCACACCTGCAGGCAGCAGCCAGCCAGGCCAGAACCCCTGTGTAGGATTTTAGAGTCTCAGTCCCAGTCCTTGGGGGTCTCAGTCTCTGTCCTTGACGACGTGAGGCAAATGACATTTCCGGACAGACTCTGACACACCCCTGCACCACACGGGCTCCCTGCCAGCACACAGCCACCTGCCTGCAGTGACAGGGACAGAACAACTCCAGCTCAAGGGTCAGAGGATGATAAGAAGTGAGGGCTGTGCAAAGCAGAGCAGGGAGGGGACAGGGGGTTGTCACCCCACTGGCAGAGAGATGTGCTTGGCTTGTGGCCAGGGGCAACGGGACGTGGCCCAAAGAAACACAGCCCTCATCAATCTGCTCCTTCTGCCTGTGAGAGAGCTCAAGGGTGGGAGCTCCCTGGCAAGGAACTGGTCTGCTTCAGCTTGGAGTTGCTGTGGTTCTTGCCTTCTGCTGGAGTCTGACAGTGACTGGCAAATCTGGGCAAAATCTGGCAAATCTGGATTTCACTGGTCACAGAGTTGGATTTGTTTGCAAAACACTCTCCAGAACCCTCTGTGGTTTGGGCTTCTCTGATGGCTTGGAGCCCTCCTTGCAAGTTTGGGAGTCCTGGCCAGCAACACTTGGCCCAGAGGCAGCTGGAAATGCGGGGAGCAGAGATGGGGCTGGGTAGGATGGGGGAAAGAGGAGGAGCCTTGTGCTGTGTCTCCTGGTTTTCTCACCCACAGCATAAAATCCTAAGCCTTGCCAGCATCTTCTCTTTTACCCTAGACCTGGCCTAGGGCCTTGCAGAACAAGGCATTTCAGAACAACCCTGAAAATTAATTAGCTTACATTTTATGTAAAAGAGCTAATAACTCATGATGGAGAACTGTAACTAACTCTTGGTGCCACTTATTGTTGATGGGGACTTTTTCTCTTGGAGCTGGGGTGTTTTTGGTGGCCTTGATGAAGTTGCTAAAACCTCACTTGCTCAGATTTTCTCTTGGTTCATATTGCTCAACAATAGCTTTGACACGACTTTCTTTTTTTTTTTTTTTTTTTTTTTTTTTTTTTTTTTTTTTTTTTTTTTTTTTTTTTTGTCTCCCCTGCATTATTTCAGGACAGAAGAAAAGAAGATCTTGCCCAATATCCTCAAGAAAATTGGCTGCACCCCAATGGTCCGAATCAACAAGATTGGGAGGTCCTATGGTCTCAAGTGTGAGCTCTGTGAGTGTCCCCACTGGGTTTTTCATGCCAGGAGGTGAGGGTGAGGGGTGGGGATGGAGGGGGCTCCAGAAGAGGCTCTGGGGGAGGAAGCACAGATGGGGAGGGGCAGATTTGGCTCATGTTGGGCTCTCCTGCTTATTAGGCAGTAATTTCTGGGAGCAAACAGGAGGTTTCAAGCAGCAGTGAGCTGGGGGGTAATGGCAGTGAGCCTAAATTTGGGGATGGTCTAAGTCCTCTCCCTAAGGAGATGTTAACATAGCTCTGGTGCTGACTCATGGAAGGGTTGGCTTTAGGCTGGACCCCTACAATCCCAAGGATGATAAAATCAGATCTGTGCATGTGCACTTTTCAGTCTCCTTTCCTATAACTCCTAACACTAATAATTATTTTTGTCCAAATTGGGCAGAAAGATTCTCAGAGACAGAAAGTGCCAGGAGTGCCACACAGCTGAGTAAGGAGAGACTTGCTGGGCACTCACCCTTAATGAAAGGGCACAGCAGCACCTTGCAGGGCAGCTGGGAACCCACAGGGCAACCAGACCCCACTGAGGACAGGGCACATGGAGCTTTCCCATCTGATCCCTTCTCAGGATCTGGGAGCTTTGGGCCACCAGCCCTGCAACCTCCACACTGCACTGCCTCACCTGCCCACGATGAGAGCTGAGGGGACCTGAGGAGACCATGGGAGGGAGTGCTGGAGGTGGGAGGAGAGATGTGCAGTGCCTGGTGCCCCTCTGGAGCAGCCTGTCCCTTGGAGGGTGTCTGGCTGGTGCTTTAGGTGCTGGGAAAGCCGTGCAGATCCCATTTTCTGGGATGCTGTCTCCCTCCCCTGGCACAGGAGGGGAAGGAGAGCAGAACAGGCAGAGCAGCCACACGCTCCTGTGCCATGTGCCAGCTCAGAGCCCCCTCCCAAGCAAACACGGGGATGCCTGCAGCACAGCTGCCTCAGGGAAGCAGCTGCAGCTGGATGGGATTGCCTGGAGTTTTCTGTGCTCCCAGGGATCCTTGTGCAGCTGGAGTTGTGGCCCTTTGCGTTATAAAATGTAATGATGAGCACAAGATTTCTTCAAGCTGCTCGGGTGTGGGGCTGATTTCTCAGCCTCAGGTTGCTGTCTCTGCTAGGATGAAGTGAATGACCCCTGGAATTCCCCATTTCTCCCTGTTGTCCATAAAACAGAGCTCAGTAGCACCAGTTTAGGTGCAGATTTTCATCAAAGCCTTGATAAGAAGAATCCTGTGGTGTGGAGGCCCCAGTGAGGACTGAGATGTGCCTTGCCATTTGAAGGTGCCTGGGAAAGTTACTTGGTTTGTTGCTAGCTCAGTGAAAAAAACTGTAATTTTGTCTGACACTTGAAAATGTTCTTTCTATTGTTTGAGATATTTTTATGGCACCTCAGTCAAGACTACAAATCACTCCTGCAAGAGGGGATCTCTTTAGAAATCTATTAAGAACCTCAGTGGATGGACACTGAGACCTTGCTGCTAACCCTTGCCCACAGAAGAGTCCTCAGGGCATGGCAACAAGGAGTGTTGTGCCTGTGTGGGACTTCCCACCTTGCAATGACTGCTTTAAACCCATCCAGCTGATTTTAAACCCATCCTGGGCTGTCCAGGCTGACTTCAAACCATCCAGGGTGGAGGAAACATGGGGGAAAGAAGGACTCCGCACAGGTTATGCTGATGGATAATCCCAGAAAATCAGATTCCCCTGAGCAAAGAACCATCCTGCAGAGGAGGAATAGGTGTCCTAAAACTGCAGTGAGGCCTGGGGGGAGCAAGGAGCTGGTGCCTGATGGAGTCTCCCCTTTCTTTCCCTTTGCAGTGGCAAAATGTGAGTACTTCAACGCCGGGGGCAGCGTGAAAGACCGCATCGGCCTCAGGATGGTGGAGGATGCTGAGAGAGCTGGGATTATCAAACCTGGAGACACCCTGATTGAACCCACCTCAGGAAACACAGGTGGGAAGGGCAGGGATGCTCCCTCTGCCTGGGGACTGGGCAGGGTGAATTCCTGAGGAGCAGGGGTTTGAGGAGCTCTTACATTTGGAGTTACAAGGTTGGCTCTGGCTCCATCCTCCCCTCAGCTCCCCTCCTGGGATGCTGAGGTGGCTCCTTGCTGAAATTCCTGAGGGTCCTGCGAGGGTCCCACACCTGCACAGGTGTTCCTGGAAGGTCTCCTTGTGGCAAGGCAGCATCAGCAGGTTAAGGAACCCTGGGTGTTTTCAGGCTGGGAAGCTTTTGAATTCTCAGAGGTTCCCAGAGACCATTCCCCTCATGGGTTGGAAGAGAATTCCTGTGATTCTTGCCCTTGTCACTGTCACTTGTCAGCCCACCATATTGTGTCACCCCTGCCACCAGCAGATATGGAGCCAGGGGGATCTGTGCTCCCCCAAAGCTGTGTCCCACTGATCCCACTGTGGATCCTGCTGGCTCCCTGGGGCTGCTGGAATGGCACCAGGCTCCCTGCAGCCCCTGGCAGGGACATGCTGCTCCTTCCTGCTGCCTCACCTCCCTATTCTGGCTGGGAGCAGCTGGCTCCATCCATCACCCCAGTGAAAGTGGAGCAGAGGTGCCCTTCGCCTGCTGGCCACGAGGTGACAGGCAGCGTCCTCTGTGTCTGTCCCCCCACGGCTGACAGAGCTTGAGGGGCACTCCTGAAGCAAAATCACCTCTCTCCTGCGTTTCCAAAACCACAGGAAGATGCCTGAGCCTCGGTGAGGGGAGAAAGGCTCTCCCCAGCCCTGCCATTCTCTCAGTGCCACACTGGGCGACCCCTGGGAGCAGGAGCAATGCTGCAGCTCCTCTCACCTGCAGCACATCCTCCCACACTTCCTGGAGCTCCCAGCACATCCCAGTGACCATTCCATGGCTCCATTCAGGAGAGAGGGATGCAGGAAGTGCTGCTCATTGGTCACTTTTGCCAAATGCTGCTGCCAACCAATTCCCTTTGCTCCCCACCACGCAGGAATTGGGCTGGCACTGGTGGCTGCACTGAAGGGTTACCGCTGCATCATCGTCTTGCCAGAGAAAATGAGCATGGAGAAGGTCAGAGCTCAGTATGGTTCTACCCCACAGCTGGGGAACATCTCCTCCCTCCCTCTCCCTTCCTGGAGCCCTCTCCTTTAAAGGCAAACCAGCCTTGCACACCCACTGCCTCAGCTGCTATTCAGAATGTTGCCTCTTCAGGGGAAAAATCAGCCTGTGATGGCCTGGTGGCTGTCTGGTGTCAGGAGTGCAGCTGGGCTGGTGGGATAGGCAAGCACTGTGTGTGGCTGCAGAGGAACAGAGCAGGATCTGCTGCACGGAGAGCACAGCAGGAGAGGCAGGCAGGTGCCAGTCCTGCTCACTTCCCCTCTGACATCTGACAGGTGACTTGGCCTCGCTGTGTGTTTATGGCTTTCTCTAATTTGGGGACATTTAGAGCTGCCTGAGCTGCTTTCTCAAGGTGGTGTCTCAAGTCACTTGCACAAGAGTTGATCAGGTGAACACACCAACCTGGAGATGGCAGAAATCCCTCCTTGGTGAGCCAAGAGCCTCACAGACTGCTCAGTGGAGCCAGACCTGGACCCTGGCCTGGCTCAAGAATGAGCCTTTCTCCAAAGTGTCACCCTCATTTCAACCCAAATCTCAGCTAAGCTCAATCTGGATCAGATGCCACCTCCAGCTGCCATGGGCTTCATCTCCAGGTGTCCCAACACTCCCTCTCTGCCACTGACAGCCACATCTCCCAGAGGAGATACCCTAGGGCTGGTTTGCTCCTTCCCTGTCCTTGGGGAGGAAGAGAAGGGGCTTAGAGCAAACCCAGCTTTTTGTTCTCCCCTTTGCATGCCGGGGCTCCAGTCCCAGCACACAGGAGACACTGCTCCCTGTCCAGTTCCCTCTGCCCTTTTCCTCTGGCACCACGGAGCAGCACACTGTCACCTCCCTCCACCCTGTCCTCAGCCTGCCCTCCAAGTAGGACAGGACAAGAGGCCAGGCTTGAATCCATGTGCCAGCTTCAGGCAGGAGGCCCTGGAGCATGTCAGAGATAGCACAGTCCAGAATTGGGCATTGTATCTCCTAATGATAAATGTCTCCCACATGCAAAGCTGCTCTGGCATCCAGCACTGCCCTGAGCCCTCAGAGGATCGGGTTACCATCCCTACGTGGGATCAGCTGTGCTGCAGCTCCTCTTTTCCCTCCCAAAGGTCGATATTCTGAAGGCACTGGGTGCTGAAATCGTGAGGACCCCGTGCACCCGCTTTGATGCCCCCGAGTCCAACATCTGTGTTGCCTGGAAGCTGAAAAGTGAAATCCCAAACTCTCACATCCTGGACCAGGTAAAGGCCATCCCTCCACTGACTCTCTTTCCCAAGAGAGTTTATAGGGTGTTCTCCAAGTGTGCCTGTGTTTGGGGGCTTCATTCAAACTGGCACCAGAGGCAGATCTCGTCAGTGTTTTATGGCATTTGAAACTTAATCACTCCTCTGCAAAGCACAGGGCGGGGGACAGAAACAAAATAAGGGACGCCTCCAAACCTGTGACACTTCTGCCAAGGCCTGCGTGTGGATGAGGCTGGGTTTTCTTGCACAATTCAAAGATTCCTCAAATTGCTTCAGGTTTAACTTTGACCTGGAAAAAACCCCACTTTTTAAGCTTAGCTAGTAGCCTCTGTTCTGCCTCAAAAATAAACCTCATGCTGTAAAGGGCAAACCCTGGTGACTCATGCCAGAGGTTCCTGCAGTGCTGGGTCTGATCCCTGAGTAAGGAGCCCCTGGAGTGCAGGAAAGTCAGGCAAGCTCCTTCCTTCTAAGAAAAAGAGTAGCTCAAAGACTGAATGAACTTGTCAGAAGCAGCCTGGTCCACGGGTGTGAATGTGGGGTGCACAAACACCAGTGCTGCAAAATCCCTCTGTGTGTGAGAGCTGATGATCAGGACAGCTTCTCCAGCCCACAGCTCCCAGCCTCTGAACCATCCCCACACCTAATGGGCACCAAGTGCTGGAGAGTGAGTGTCTGTGGGTACATTCAACCTTCCAGCGAGCAAAACCCCCAAATGTGCTTGGAAACCTGTCCCAAAGGGACAAACAGGAGGAATACCTGTGACCTGTTGTGGTGGGCTGGTAGTTTCCCCCGTGGCAGGGAGAGGAGGGGGCAGCTGCGTGCTTTGTGCACAGCTCCGTCAGGAGCTATTGCTGGTTTGGTATTTGCCCTGCTCTTCACACGGTAACTCCTGCTGTTCTCTCTTGGAATAAACAGTACCGAAATCCGAGCAACCCGCTGGCTCATTACGACACCACGGCCGAGGAGATCCTGGAGCAGTGTGAAGGTCTGTGCTGCTGCCTCGACGTGCAGAGGGCTGTAACCCTCTCTGAGAGGCTTAATTTACATCATTTATTGACCTGAATGTCTAGAAACAGCTCAAAGGGCCTCTGTAGGGGCAGGCAGTATTATCTTAATAGCACCGACACGCAGGGTGTAGCAACCTCTCCTAATCCACTCCAGATACACCTCAGCCTGCAGGGCTTCCCGGCTGTCCCCTCCCTTTGCAAAAGCCTGGGGGAGGAGACCAGAGGCTTCAGAAATTCAGGCTGGAGCTAAAGGAGAAAGGACATGTCTCTTGGTGGCCACAACACCTCTGTGACCTGCCAGCTGGGAACACAAGATGTCCCACCGGGCATTACAAGGGAATAAAAATCCACCAGGGCATGGCAGGCTGCATCTGATCCAGCGCTCTCATTTGCAAATCCTCACAAGCTGTGAGGTTTCAGTCTGTTTTGATTTGCAAATGTGACATTGGAAGTGAGGGCTGGGGGAGGATACAGGGTTATCCCAGCCCACATCTGTGCACATAGAAGGAAAATTTATTGCCAGGCTTGGGAGCACTGAAAAATGTGAGCAGGACTTGAGGATTTTAACTGGAGAGCAGTTATCAGGGCAGTAAAGCAGGCAGGTATCAATGGGAGCAAAAGAGAGTCCCAGCCTTCCCTCCATTACAGTGTTAGGCTTTGCTCCAGCTGGCTGCCAGCCGTGGATTGCAGGTCCCCCTTTCCCTGTGCAGCTGCAGCATCAGGTTTTGAAGGCCAGTCCTAAATCTGTATGATTTCAGTGATGCCAGTGGGGCTGCATCTGACAGAGGCAGCTGCCAGGGCAGAGCTCAGCCCTCCCTCCACTGTGGATGCCAACACAGCTGAAAAGTTGTGCCTGTTGGTGATATTCACACGTGGGATTTGCTTTGATATGCTGTGGTTTGAAAGGGATGGAGGTGCTGAGATATTCCCTCCCCTAAGGCCACAGAATCACAGAATATCCTGAGTTGGAGAGGACCCACAAGGATCATCAAAGTCAAACTTCTGGTCCTGCACAGGACACCTAAAATGTCATACCATGTGTGTGAGAGGGTTGTTCAAGCACTCCTTGAGCTCTGGCAGGCTTGGTGCTGTGAACACTGCCCTGGGGAGCCTGTTCAGTGCCCAGCCACCCTCTGGGGGAAGAGCCTTTCCCTAATATCCAACCTAAACCTCCCCTGACACATCTTCATGCTGTTCCCTCTGCTCAATAGCTGCCAAAGATGCAGAAATCATGGAGAGCTGCAGTGGGAGGTGTGGAGGTCACCTGCAGCTCCCTGCAGTGAGGCAGGATCGGCTGTGCTGAGGTCCTGCAAGCTCATCTGAGCTTCTGCACAGGACCAGGCTTTGGCCAGCAGCAGGGCCTCTGCCTGACCTGTCCTCACCTGGGGCTCTGGTGGACACAGGCTCTGCATCTGCACAGGGGTCTGAATAAAGGGGAGATCATGCTGGGGGCTGTGCAGAGTCCTTGCAAGCCTCTCTCCCCCCTGATCTGCAGGCAAGGTGCACATGGTGGTGATTGGGTCTGGCACAGGAGGCACCATCACTGGTGTGGCCAGGAAGCTGAAGGAGAAGTGCCCGGAGTGCAAGGTAAGGCTGGGGGCAGCACTGCCAGGGTTCTCATGGAATCACAGGACAGTTTGGGTTGGAAGGGACATTAAGGGTCATCCCATTCCACCCTCCTGCCATCAGCAGGGACACCTTCCACTAGAGCAGGGTGCTCTGAGCTGCCCTTGGACACTTCCAGGGATGGGGCACCCACAACTTCTCTGGGCAATCTGTGCCAGGGCCTCACCACTCTCACAGTAAGGAATTTCTTCCTGATATCCAGTGTAAATCTACCCTCCTTCAGCTCAAAGCCATTCCCCCTTGTCCTGTCACTGCATGTCATTTCCTGCCTAACCCCATGGCTTACCTGAGGGAGTTGCTGTTGTCTGCCCCTATTGGTTTGCTCACAGCAATCGTGCCTTTTGTTGGAAGCAATTTGGTGATGTTTAGGTTGATCTACATCCATCCAAGTGCCCTAGAGACCAAAGTTTCCACAGCCCCACTAAAATCTCTCCCTGCTTGGTGCCTTGCCCTGTGCAGGACACTCTGGGGGACACAAACTGCAAATCCCTCTGTGCTTTAGGGTTAACATCAGTCACGATGCTCATCCTGCAGAGCTCATGCTTCAAGGCACACTGGAGGCATGACAGTGGCTGCCTCTCTGGTCTGGTCAGTGTGTGACTGATCCCTGATCCACCAGAGAGGTGTGGAGCCACCACTGGAGGACTGGGATGTGAGGTTGCCTCCCTGGCAGTGTGCAGCTGCGTGTGGAGCAATGTCACCATCCCTTCTTGCTGAGGGAGGCACCTCAGCCCAGACACAAAGCTGTAAATATCCAGGGAGGTGTCACCATCAGCCAGCACAGCCAGATCCAGGAAGGATGTCTGTATCCAGGGTTTCCACAGGTTGGAGCTCACTGGCTGGCTTCACCTAGAGCAGATTAAGGAGCTCTGGCACTGTCCTAAGTGGCAGGTTCTGCCAAAGGGGTGATGACAAACACCTTGAGAGTGATAACATTTTAAGCTACCAGGCACTTCTGCAACAGCTGAGGACTACTTAGGATCTATTTTAAAGGACAGTGAAAAACAACACCCTTTTATCCTGGAAGCTCTCCACGCTGCCAGTGATTAGGAATATTAATGAATATCAGGGGAAGGAAACATTAGTGATAAGGGTGGGCGTAACTTTCCCTTTGAGTTTTGTGTTTGGCTGGTTCTGAATTCCCATTTGGGTTTGACAAAATGTCTTTCCCTCCAAGATCATTGGCGTGGACCCTGATGGCTCCATCGTTGCTCTGCCCAGTGAGATGAACAGGACCAACACCACAACCATCGAGGTGGAGGGCATTGGGCACGACTTCATCCCCACTGTCCTCGACAGATCAGTGAGTAACCCTGTGAAGAGGGGCCTCTGCCTGACCTCTGGCTCTGCATCCAGCCTTCAGCCAAGGCCAGAGATGTGGTGGCCCTGACATATTTTCCCAGTGCAGAACAAGTTGTTGTGGTGGGATTGGGACACCCAGTTACTTTCTGAGTTACTCTGATTGCAACTGACCCACAAGGAGAAGGTAAATAGAGGCAAAAAGCAGGCAAATAACACAATGTGAGTCTCCCCTGCTCAGCCTCACTGTTGTCCAGAGTGTGCCCCTTTTGCTGTGATCACAGAGATGTCTGTGCTGAGGCTGCTCCTCCTCACACTGCTCTTTCCTGAGCTTTCTCTGCTTCAGGCACCACACACAGGGAGCAGAATCCTGCACCATGCACAGGCTGGAAAACAGGATCCAAGCCCTGTAAGACAGCAGATTGTGAACCTTGTAGCTCTCGTTGTCAAGTGCCCTCACAGTGCATCAGCTGCCACAGAGCTTTAAAGCCCTAACACAGGCTGCCTGTGTTCCCCTGGCCTCATTCTAGAAAGGTCCCTCACAGCCTCAGACCCCAGATTCTTTCTGCTTCCAGGTGTTAACTACATCCCTGCTGTCAGCACATGGCTGTGGAGCTGTCACCTTAATAATCCAGACTGATTCTTGTAGCTGCATCTCATTTTGGCAAAATCTCAACCATTAGTGTACTCTGGCCTAGGACATCATAAATACTCTTGCACATCCCAACTCTGGACCTGTCAGGCATCCCTAACTCCAAGGAAAGGGTGCTGGCTGGAAAGGTGTGAGTGTCTGCAAGCAAGAACACATCCTCCAGACCATGGATGTTCTGACAAATGCTCTCAACAAGTGTGGAAAGCAGCTCAGAGCTACCAGATGTTGTGGGCATCAGCACCATGGTGTGCCTCAGAGGGTCAGGACAGCCTGAAATGACATTGTCATGACTCATCTTTCTTGCTTTCCTTCCAGGTGGTGGATCAGTGGTACAAAAGCAACGACAGAGACTCGTTCCTCATGTCCCGCAGGCTGATCAGAGAGGAGGGGTTATTGTGTGGTAAGCACAACGCAGCCACAACTCTTTGTTCTCTTAACAAACCTTCTGAACCTCATCTTTTTGGGATGCCCTCTGCATTTTGTGTCTGCTGGGTGAGCAGGACTGAAAGGCTGAGCCTCAGGCTGTGCAGAGGTCACTGCAGGCTTCAGAGGTGTGTCCCTCAGTCTGGTCTGGGGCCTGACTCATGGGCCACAATAATCATAGAAGCAATAGTTCTCTCCTTACTGGAGCACTTTTGCAGTGGAACTGGATCTTCAGGCAGTGTAGAGTTACACAGGCTGAGGGGAGGATTAGTGGGGCTTGGGGCAGGACAGGTGGGCCCTGCCAGCAGCTCTGTGAGGTCGTGCTCAGTGTCATTGCCACACCAGAGGTGCCAGGTTTGGACCAGGAAGGTCTGAAAGTGAAGAAAGTGTGAGATGTTCTTACTGAGTATTCCTCCCCGTGCCAACAAGCTGTAAGTGATCCCACTGGCTTCCCAAAATGAACAGGTGCCCTCAGACAGACCCTGCCTGTACCCTAAGAGACTCCACAGAGCATCAGGGCTGTTTTCAGCCTTCCCTGACACCAAGCAAACACACACAGGTTTGCATCCAGGACCAGACACTACGTAGGCTTGTAGTTACAGCTGATAAAAGCCCTGAGCACTCATATCCAGGGAGTTTTGGAAAAGATCAGGCTCTATATATGTAATGAAACACTTAAATGTTGATTTAACCTAGAGGCATGGAGTCACTGTGTTTCAACAGAAACCACTTGTTTGAACTCAACCATAATTTGTGAACAGCTTCGTGTTCCCTGAACTGGATTTTTCAGGGCTGTTCCTCGTTTGTTTGAAAAATGTGACCCAGGGATAATTAACCTGCTGTAAAATACGTGCTGCCTTGAGTGCAGTGTGTAATTGGCACACAGATAGTGGAATGTGTTTGACTTCCAGTACTCAGAGTGGTGGTGGAAGAATTGCCTCTGTAAAGCAGAGGCCTGCTTTCCCTACGTGCAGCAAACCACATGCATGCACACAGACATGGGGAGTGTTCAAGTCTTCCCATCAAGTTGGCCTGGTATTCCAAGCATGAATGTAATGTTTATGCTTTTTTCAATCTTTGCAGTGCATTTAAAGCCAATCTTTGGCTGCCAAGTATGTCAACCAGAAGCTCTAGAACTGGCGTGGTCTTCTGCTGGTGCAAAGGGAGGGTGTGGTGTGGGCAGCATGTTCTGAGTGTCCCTGCATGGGGCCTTGGTCTGCCCACAGAGCCACCACAAGAAATGGTTCATGAAGTTCATGAGGTGGCTTTCATGCTGCCTCAAAAGCCCTAGAGCCACCATATGAACACGTCCCATCAGTCCCTACCTCTGCCTGGCCCTAAAGCCTTTGGGATTGATTGTCCTCCCATCCCAGCGTCCCAACGAGGGTGGCATCCTCTGCACCCTTAGCTGGGGCAGCCTGTGCTTCCCCCACCAGGACAGTGGCCCTGTGCCCTGGGCAGCCCTGACACTTGTCTCCTTTTCCTTGGTGCCCATCCAGGTGGCAGCTCAGGCAGTGCCATGTCTGTGGCTGTGAGAGCTGCCAAGGACTTGCAGGAAGGTCAGCGCTGCGTTGTCATCCTGCCCGACTCCGTGCGGAACTACATGTGAGTGTCCTGCTTCCTCCCCTACTTTCCAGCACCTTCTGTGACAGGAGCTGAGCCCAGCTGCTTGGGGTTCTGGACAACCACCCCAATAAATTTGATAGCAAAGCACATGGAGTGAGCCCAGAGCTGGGAGTCTCCCTCGGGGAGATCACAGGAAAAAAGCAAAATAAACAACAGGGAGGAACAGCACAGCACAGTAGCAATCTCCAGGGGATGGCTGTTGGGACACTTGGGGTTTATTTCCTCTCCTCACTGCACAGAGCAGGCCTCAGCCAAGCTGCACTTTGTGAGCTTGCATGCCTAAAGTTAGGAAGGCAAATTGCTGGCGTGCTTCGAAGAGTTACTGAGCACCCGATGCTCCTGTTGACCTTAAAAGGGGCTGAGAGCAGCCAGCTGCAAAAATCATGAGAGCCCCGGGGCACTGCTGTGGTCTGGGGCATGAAACAAAGCACGACTTCTTCTGGAAGCCTCACAGACTCACTCTTTGTTGGTGATTTCTAGGTCCAAATTTGTGAATGAGAAGTGGATGATAAAAAATGGGTTCCTAAATGACGTCCAGGAGCACAAGCCTTGGTAAGACAACTTCTGCTGGGATAAACTGTGCTAAGGGAATCAGCTTTCTGAGTCTGGAAACCATTATCTTCAAAGAAAAATGTTCCCTTTTTAGGGTTTAGAAAACACACAGTAAAGTCCAGACCCCTCTGGGGAGGCTGCAATGTCAGCTCCTCTCTTTTGAGTGGTTCTTTCTCAGCTCTCCAATCAAAGTCTGTAAAGGAGCCATTTCTGTCCCAAAGTAGCTGATCCACTCCCATATGGCAGCCCAGGCCACCTAAACCCTCTAAAAACCTCTCTCCACTCCACATCTGATGTTCAAAGGACCATCAGGCTGCTCTGGAGGTGGGTCCCTATTGTAGCAAGCCCCCTTTCAAACAGCTCTGCAGCTCTTTTCAGGCAGAAGAAATTTTTACCTTCCAGAGCTGCTGGCCAGAAAAGATGGCCAACTCTGCTGTCCCTTGGACACCACAGGGAAAGAGTGCCCTCAAGGCAGGAGTCACAGGCAAACTGCTGATTCCAGTGGATGTGTGGCTGGGCAAATGCCAGTTGTTTAGAAAAGCTCTTGGTCCCACCCTAAAGACAGCAGGTATTACTGATGTCACCTCCTCTTTTACCAAAAGTTATTGTAAAGTATTTCCTAAAAACTTAATACATTTCCAAGGCCTCTTGTGTCTGGTTTGAGTTGCTCTTGGCCCTTCCAGGCTCCAGCATTGCCCTGCTTTTTCTGCAAGGACTCAGGGCTGAGATGTTTGGGTGCTGCTTGTGTTCCCCCACAAACAAGCCCAGCTTGTCCCTCATAAGTCACACGAGCATCTCTGCCAGGCTCTCTCCTGCAGGAGCTGCAAATGCTGCCTTGTGAGGACCAAGGATACAGAACAAAGGAGTAAAACTGGTAGGTCACCCATTTATGAGCTTGAAGTGAAGCCCTCAATCGCTTCCTTGGATTCAGGACAGCTCAGCACCTTGCCAGCTGCTGGTCTCATCCCTGCCTCTGGAGCTGCATGAACACTGGGCATAGGGAAAGCTTGGCTTCAACAAGACCTGGCCGTGCTGGCATTTCTGCTTTGGGTGTAGGAGTGGGGCTGGCTTTTCAGGCACACAGAGTATCCCTCATCTCCTCTGGCCCTGCCCCCTGCCCAGGGCCACAGCTGTGCAGCAGCCACAGCTCGGCGCTGCCATTTGTCTTCCAACAGGTGGTGGAACATCAAGGTGCAGAAACTGAATCTCTCGGCCCCTCTCATTCTCCTCCCAGAAGTCAGCTGTCAAAAGGCAATTGAGATCCTCCAGGAGAAGGGATATGACCAAGCTCCTGTTGTTGCTGAGTCAGGGTAACTATTTCTGCTCACTACAGAGACGGGCACTCATACAGAAAAATCAGTCATGATGAAGCTAAAGTCACATTTACTCATTCGGAGTTGGGGCTCTTGTGTTGGACTTTGATGCATAAAAAGAGCATCTGCCTCCTTGTGAAGATTCATCAATAGAATTGCTTTAAAAGATCCAGTTAAAGCCCAACCTAGTGCCCATATTCAGATTCTGGATCACTGCACAGGCAAGGGGAGCCCAGGGGAGTAAGAGCCAGGGGGAAACCCACACAAATAAGCAGCTGGAGAGCCCACGGGTTTTCCTTCTCCCAGCTGCCAAGTCCTGGACTGCAACAGCAGATCTTAACTATTGTGAAGCCAACAGCTTGGTGAGGACAAAGACTTCCTTGTTGTGCTCAAGTGAGGAGAAACCTGGTGCCTCCCACTGACTGCAGCAACAATTTAATCACTAACTTCAACCAGAGCAGTTTGTCCCCTATATAAAATGCGTGTTCTGCCTCAGGTCTGGCTTTCTGGAAAACTCCCTGTTTCCTTACAGGCTTATTTTGGGAATGGTGACCCTCAGCAACACCCTCAGCTCCGTGCTGGCTGGAAAGGTGGAGTTCTCAGACCCTGTCACCAAGGTCACCTACGACCAGTTCTCAAAGGTACCACTGAGGTTGGGGCTGGTGCCAGCTCTCTCTGGGGACAGGGAGAGAGGGAGAGGGGCAGGGAGAGAGGGAGAGGGGCACCTCCACCACCCTGAGAGGAGCTGGGAGGTGTCAGCTCCCTCTGGGGACAGGGAGAGAGGGAGAGGGGCACCTCCACCACCCTGAGAGGAGCTGGGAGGTGTCAGCTCCCTCTGGGGACAGGGAGAGAGGGAGAGGGGCATCTCCACCACCCTGGGTGTGAGAGGAGCTGGGAGAAGAGGTCGGTGAGAAGGCAGAGAGGAGTGGGGAGGGCAATGGTGACATCCTGGAGATGAGAATAAGAACAAGCACCTGTAAAAACCCTGCTGAAGCAGCAGGGTTCAGATGTGGGAGCTTTTCACACCAGGAGGCAAGCACTGACAGGGGATTTCATTCAGCTGGGGAATCATCACCCTCCGAAGTCAGAGCTCAGCCATTGGCAGGTGAAGTGAAAGGTGAAATGTTACATTTTGTCCTGTTTAGATCGGCCTGGAGGACAGCCTCGGGAAGCTCTCCTGCATCCTGGAGAACGACCACTTTGCTATCGTTGTACACCAGCAAATGCAGTGTGGGTATCTGCAGAAACTCTCCAGGGGCTTGGCACAAATGTTTGAGAGGGGAAAGGGAAATTCTCGAGCCGATTTTGGCAGGTGTCAGTGCAGCTGCTGCAGCTGTGCAGCCCCTGAGCCTCTGCACCAGGGGGTTCTGCAAAGCCCTGGAGCTGCCCACTCTTCACCCAGGTCTCTTCCTGACACCACAGAGATCAGGGGAGAGGGGCAAAGCAAGCCAGGGAGAAATTAAGGATCTTTGTAGACTTCTGTAGTAGCCCAGGGGCAAGGTCAGAAGGAGCATTTGGCCACATCAGGTAAAGCCTGGGTGGAATTCAGGCACCTAAGCTGAGAAAGCTGAGAAAAATCAGGTTGGGCCATGAGCAAGCCCTGTGGCACAGGTCAATCAGGGCACTGATGTGTAGCTGTGTGTGAGCCCTGCCTGGGCCAGGGCTGGGTGTAGGGATGCTGTGCCAGTCTGGGAGCACCATTAAGGCAGGTTTTTTACTCTCAATCCAGTGCACAGCCACCTTCCCCTTGGTGTGGCAAACCAGCCCAGCAGAGTCACCTGCTGCAGCAGGATTGCTGACACATCAGTGGCAGCAGGGACCACCCCTTGTGCCTTTTCTGACCCAAAAAAAAGGTGTGGTGGTGCTCAGCACATCTGACCTGACACACCTTTCCAGTACAACCACACCAAAAGACTTCTAGGGGTACAGATTTGACCTTAGCTGGGAAAAGTGAGCAACACAAAAAAAAGCAGTCAGAAGAGCTATGTTTAGATCTTGGGGCTTGGAGCTGAAGGGTGTAATTGTGCTGATTTGAGGGGATCACACACTGAGCATGCAAAGCCTCTCTCAGGTGAGCAGTGAGTGACGCTGCCAGCAAGGGGCTGCCTGCCCAACTCAAACCCTCCATGCCCAAACATCCCAAACCTTCCATCCCCAGGGCCTGCTCCCCCAGAGCCCCATCAGCTCCCAAGCTTCCAAGTCCATCCACATTCCCACACCAGGTTGCAAACAGAAATCTGTCACTCAAAGCTGCCTTTGATACACATTTGCAATTCAATCACCAAAATTAATGCCAGGCAGAACTTCCTTTCTCAGCTGTGTTCATCATAAAATAAAGAATATCTCTTTTGTATCACGTTTTGATATAAATTAAACTGTATCAGCAAATTAAATGACACCCACCAAAAAATATCAGCCAGCTGTCTGCAGCATCTCTTGCTCTGATTTTCAAACAACACCCACTTGCTTTTCCAGGGCTGCTGTTTTAATGCTGTCACAGTTGCCCCCTTATTTATTACTTTCTTCCCACACCTTTGGTGCTTGCATTTTATCTTGTGTTTGGACTCTTGTGGCTAGTTTTATTTTTATTTAAGAAAACATTTATCAGACAGTTAAAACAATTGTTGAAGTGCTGTTTCATTAATGGTGGTGTAGAATGTTATGAGAACAGAGTAGAAAAGTGCCTGACTGCTGCTTTTAGAGGGTCTCATTAGTTTGCTCTGAAAAGTTTTGTGGTGATAGGAGCAGGACTGGAACAGAGGTTGGTTAAAAACAACTGGGAAATTAGGTTTCCTGCTCTGGGAAAGGTGAGTTATTTGCAGCAAAAACCTCTCTGGAGTGATCACAGTAACCTGACTGAGGCTCCATCAGTCATTTCTGTGGAGGTAGAGCTCGGACAGATTCTGTCCCTGTTAAGGTTTTCTTTTAATAAATGAACAGCAGCCTCTGCACAGCTGGAAGGTGGTGAGGGGGCTGGTGGGGTTTTTTGGGTTTTTTTTGCCACTAAGCTGGAATTTTCTGTGCTTGCAGTCAGTGGAAATGGCAGCTCCTTCATGAAGCAGATGGTGTTTGGTGTGGTCACAGCCATGGACCTCCTCACCTTTGTCAGCAGGAACAAGAAGAAGCAGCAGAGCAGCTCGGCTGCTCCCCTCCTCCAGCAGGTCCAGGTGTGCCCCCGAGCCCAAACCCCCTGCTCAAGGGAGCCTCTGGCCCAGCCCAGCCAATAGTTTCTCAAAATGCCTCGGTGAAAATCGTGATGTATTGTATTTGTCTGCCAAATGCCACCCACAGGATCACTAAAGAGGAGATAACTAAAGAAATTGTGTTTCCTAGCTGTGTGTGGCCACATGGAGCTTCCCAGGGCTGGGCAGGGAATGTGGGAAGGTGAGGATGGGAGGGGATGGTTGCTGCTGCCCAGATTTTAGCAGGAGGAGGCTTGGTGTGTTTGCCAGCTGCAGGCACCTGTGCACTGCCCGTGTTGCAGCTGCTGAGAGTTATCCTGGTCCCTCTGGCCAGGCCCTGTTGGTTTCTTATCTTCTTTTTTTCATATTAGAGCTGGGATTAACACACTGGAGTTGCAGTTATGGACTCAGTGTTTATTAATTCTTATCTGTATTACAGTCTCAAGAGTCATAAGCTCTAACTACAAGGTAGAAAATGGAGGAGCCTCCAACTCTTTCCAAGGACCCCCAAGTGCTAATTACCCAATAATGAGATGACACCTATATTATTTATACTTTTGACACAATAATTGACCACCCAAGTTCTGCAATGTGGGCCTTTATTCACCCAATTACAGAAAACCACCCAAAAGCATGAAGAAGAAGGAGAAGAAGGACTTAGCCAATGCCCTAAATCCTCCATATTGCTATATGTATATATTACTCTACACTAAAACCTTAAATTCTAAGTTTTTCACCCTGAGATCACACAATACTATTCAAACTACACACCCACAACCCCAGTGCCATCACTCAATTTTGGAAGCCTGTTCCACAGCCTCAGGTCAAATGCAGTGCTTGCTGGAGGGTCAGTGCCTATGAACAGAAGGTCTGGAATTCTCAGCTTCCAGAGTTCCAACAAGACCCCACTTCTGCCACAAGGGCAGCAGGGCTGGGGAAAGTCAGGTCACTGCTGCACCCTTCTGCCCCTCTCTGCCCACCCCAGGCAGGGCTGCAGGCACCCCAGGAGCCATTCCTCCTCATCCCTGGGTGTGTTTGGCTCCAAGAAGGCAGCAGGAGAGGAGGGAGGAATGGGTGGGGCACAGAGCCCCAGAGTGTGAGAGGTGCCAGCAGGAAGGGCTGTGATGAGCAGGGGGGATGAGGTACTGGGCTGGTGGTGAATGGTCACCCCTGTGGTGGCAGCTGGGCTTTGGAAAGCACCTTCCTCACCCCTGGGGGAGTTGGTGGCACTGGGTGCCTCATGCATGGGAGGGGACAGTGAAGGGAACCCAAACAAGCAGCAAAGACTCATTCACAGAACAGTCACTGGGAGAGGGGCTGTGGCTCCATCCCTGAATATGCATCCTAAGAGCTCCTTATCAAGGGGTGGAGAGGAAGGAAAAGTTTGGTCCTCATTTTGCTGTCAAGGCCATTGTGTTCTGGGAACTGATAATAAAGGTCAGAAGAGCCATTTGCCATGGCTACCAAAAACATAAATGAAAGCAAATGTCAAAAGTGAGCTGTGGGACCAAACTGAAGTGCCATTGGAACCCAGTCTGGGGGAGCTGCTCTCCAAAGAGCCAGACAGGTTTATTTACAGCTTTCCTATAAATTTCAGGAGCTGGTCCAAGATGGCAACAACCAATTTCAATTTCAGTTTGCTGCTAAGTGGCTACTCCATATTCTCAAGCTAATCTAGCTTGCACGAGACTTTTATTAAGTTATAGAATGCTGAAGTATTTACATTTAGGAAAAGTGTTTCTGCTGTCTGTTGTTTCCTGAGTGACATGAGCTATTATCAGATTTTCTGAGAGTTTTTTGCTTGAGCAATAACCATATTTGTCCAGAGAAACAAAAACTGATTAGCTCAACCCTCAAAGTATGGTATTTATTTTAGCAGTTCTGTTGCAAAGTGAAGCATGTTAGCCCATGCATGTATTCCAGACTCACATGAGAAAGTCTGAAAGTGCCCCATAACCCCACAAAGCCCAGAACTGAGTCTGAATCTAGACCAGCCTGGGTGTTATGGATTAACCCAAAGCCAAGTGCTTCCAGCAGCAGCAGCAGGAGGGCTGCAGGGCTGCAGGGCTGCAGGGCTGCAGGCAGTGGCTGCAGCTGCAGACAGGCTCCAGGACAGGCAGATGCACTCCAGCAAAGGTGAAGTAACCACTGAGTATTAACCTTGAATATTTACAACTTCTTCTGTATGTTAACTATGAGTGTGGGAGCTAATAAAGCTGGGTGTGAGCTCCAGATATTTCAGGATTGCTCCACCTGGGCTGGAGCCAGGCTCACCAAGGTGCTACCCTTGCCCTGTCCCTGGGGGCTGCTCTTTGCAGGCACATCTGACAGTGGCATTGCCCTGCCCAGGGATGTTGGTGTTGTGTCTCCTGATGTTTGCCAGGCTGATCCTGAGGGTGTCCCACAGGGCACGGCCCCACCACCACCCCCCCAGAGTGCTGGGTTAGGGTGAGAGGGCCTGGCTGCTGGCATCCTGCCCACCCTGTCTCTGGTGTGGAAAAGGCCTCTGGAAGCAAGGGAGGAGTTTTCATTTGACTTGTCTGCAGAAACTCCTGCAGGACCTATAAATGTGCCTGTACACAGCACTGGTGGCAGGAGCAGCGTGTCTGAGTGTCCCTCCCACCACCCTCTGCCTCTTCTCCACGCATCCCTGGGCCTGTCCTCTGACAGTGATGACCCCCTCTGCATAAATGGTCCTTTGATTCCTTTTCCTTCCCCTGCCACTGTCAATATTTTATGTCTCCAGTGAGAGGCAGCCACCCAGCTTGGCACAGCTCAGTGCTCTTGAGCCCTGTGGGGTTCTGGACCAGAAGGAAGGGGGTCTCCAGGCTTCAGGAGCCATGAGAGGGGAGCAGGAGGTGGATGAAGGCCAGGCTGCATCCCAGCCCACTGTTCTGAGTGCAGTGCCCAGCTCCAGTGCTCCCAGCTCCAGCCTGGGCTCCTCTCCCAATACCTCCCACTCCAAAGCGTGAGCAGGTGTGTGCTCCCAAAATCCTCCCTGCTTTCCAGTCCCATCTGCCCCAAGGTGCCTCTGCTCTTCATCCCTCTGTTCTGCAAGGCTGGGGGGCACATTCCCAGTGAGCTCATGAGTACATCAGGGCCAGACATTTCCACACCAGCGACCAAATGGCCCAGGGGGGAAGAGGCTCGGGCTGGTCAGGGATACTCGTGCACCCCTCCTGTGCTGAGATCCATGGCCTTGGCTCCCTGCAGCTTGATCCAGAGGAAAACAAACCCCAAGTGCTTTAGAGGGTGCAGGTCAAGTGTGTGGCACGAGAGGGCTGCCCTGTCCTGGGAAGGTGAGTGGAGGCACGGATGTGTGCTCTGAGAATTTCCATGCCCACCACAGGCTCCTGCGTTTTGGGGTGCATCACCCCAGAGCTGGCTGCATTTCAGCTCTGCTGCCTTGCTAGAGCTTTTAGCTCATTTTGCTCTCCCTGTGGACACGGCTATTCCTTCCCCCAGCAGTCTGTGAAGCACAGGGGGCTGCTGATGCTTCAGAAAAGCTGATGAAGTTTGCCCAGAGGGGCGTGGGGAGCGAGGACAGAGCTGCAGACGCTGGATCAGCCAGCGCTCAGACTGCACCGACACCACGAGCAAGATAAGCATCTTGCTGGCCCTGCCCAGCACCTTGGAGGCTTCCCCACCTCCCCTTTCCCCCGCCAGGCTTCCACCGTGGAGCCACATAAATAGAGGTGCGGGGCGGGCCGTGGGGCAGCAGCGGGGACGCTTCCCAAGCAAGGGCTTGCAGCGCATCCCAGCGCCCGTCCCGCCTGCCCGGCCACCCCGCAGGTAACCCGGGAAGCACGGGGACTGGGAACGGGGCAGGGCTGGCCTGGATGCCCAGGAGCGAGGGGGAGGATGAGCATTTCCCTAGGATCCCTAGCAAATCCCTAGGATGCTGCTCAGCGACAGCCCCATGGCTGGGTTTGCTGGAAATTGAAGGTGCCCAGTTTCACTGCTGGGTGGGGTCAGATGTTTTGGTGAGGCTGCGGTGTGAGAAACTTAATGATGTTTGGTGGGGGCGTCCTGCTCTGTCCGTGTGGGGTGGCTGAAGCTCCTGGCTTGGGGAAGGGAGATCCTTTCCAGCAGCAGCTTTTCCATGGGGAGCATGTCTGGGTTGTGTGCCAGTCCTCTGGGAATGACAGTAAAATAACCACTAGATTAAAATGTGTGAATGAAAGGAAGGGGCAGAACAGTAAACTCCAGCAAAGATAAAGCAGATGTAAATAACTTAAACTAGCAAAACCTTCAAAGTCTTTTTTATTTTTTTCTTTTTTATTTTTTTTTTCAAATTGATAATGGATGGAGTTTATGCTTTGAAGTTCTTTCTTTATGGTTATGCAATTTGCAAATGTTTTTGTTTAAAGAGATATTAAGAAATAACTGTGAATAGTTTCATGCCTGCAAGAGTAAGAAATTGGGGGTTTCAAAGGGTGATGATATAAATGTAATCAAAGGTGTCACTGGGGCAATGGGAGAAGAGACCAGACCTGGAAGCACCCAGTGCAGGAAGAAAGAAGGTGTATTTAATACACCAGGACAATAAGGCCACTCAGACAGAGGGAATGGATCCAAAAATGCACTTAAAGTAAACACTGGCTCTTGAAAAGCTGAAAAAAAAAAAAGGATCCTCAGCTTTTAAACAGGAAAAGGATTCAGCATGGGCTGCCAGGTGCTGTGCATCCAAGGTGTGAGTGGAGAAGGAGGAGGGAGCACAGGGAGGGAATTTCATGCCAGGACTGACTCTCTGAAAACAGGCTGGCCAAAGCAATGGAGAAGGCAAAGAGCAGAGTCCCACAGGAATGCCCAACATCGGAAACATCTTCCTTAAGAAAAAAAGGATTTTCCAGTTGAAATAAAGATGGAGTGACCCTCTTGGCTTCCTTTGAAGGAGTGAGGTGGCTGGAAAAGGCAGGCAGTGAGTGGCACAGCAGGACAGGCTGGGAGCTGACACCCAGACCTGGGGCCTGGAGCAGCCACAGGACAGGCCGCCAAAGCAGACAGCCTTCTTTGAACTCTTCTTCTGTCCAGGCCTGAATGCCTTCCAGGAACAATTAATTAGCCATTTAGATGTAAATTATCAGCATCAACATGAAGGTGAACGAGTCCCATTTGCTAGCCAGGGCAAGCCAAAGCTCAGCGAGTGCTGCAGGGTGGACTCGGCTCAGCAGTGCCCACGCTGCGGCTGGCTGAGCACCCCGGGCTGCAGGAGATGTGCTCCAGCCAGGGTGGGCTTTTGGGGATGAGAGATTCTGCTTTAGAGCAAAGCGCCCGGCAGCTGTGCGTGACTCCAGCTTCTCAAGGAGATGGGGCTGCACCCCCTTGGCTTTAAACCGTGGAGGGGCCAGCCCAGCCCCCGCGGCTTCCCTGTGCCCAGCCCGCTGTGACACCGCTCCCATTTTCCCCCTTTTTTCCCCCAGAATCATGGCGCTCCCCGGCGCCCTTCGCCTGTCGCTCGCCTGCCTCCTGCTCTGCGGGGCGGCCCCGAAACCCACCTGCGAGCCCAGCGCCTGCCCCCCGTGCCCCGAGGGGGACCCGGAGGGGACAGGGACAGCCACCCCCGCGGCAGGTGGCTGCTGTCCCCCGTGCCCCCCGCCCTGCGCCTGCCCGCCCTACCTGGAGAGCGACTGCGAGATGCAAGGCTTCGCCAGCGCCCTCGTCCCCGCCGGCCGCTCCTTCTACATCGACTTCGGCCGCAAGCTGTGCACCTGCCAGCCCTCCGGGGACATCACCTGCGCCCCGCTGTGTCCCCCCCCGGACCCCGCCTGCCGCGCCCTGGGCAGCCCGGTGGCCGACGGCTGTCCCCGCTGCGTCTGCTACGACCCGGAGGAGATGGCCGTGCCCGCCGGCACCGTCACCGCCCGCGGCTCCCAAATCTGCACCTGCCCTGCCCAGGGCGGCCAGCTGCAGTGCAGGGCTGCCGCCGGTGAGGAGTGAAGCTCTGGGCCCTGCTGGGTGAGCCCCTCGGGCAGCAGAAGGCTTCCTGCACTCGGGCATCCTCGCTGAGGAGATTCCAAGCGTCCTTGAGGATTTGGGGGTTACGGGCGGGGGGGGACGTGCCACCTTCTCTGTCATTTGTGGGTCAGGGCAAAGTGTCTGTAGGGGGTGGGCTTGCTTGGTTGTGAGGTTGGTTCCACAGGGCTTAAGTTAGTCTGACTGCTGCTGGTGTGTAACTGGAGCAAACGTAGCTATTTATTTATTTGGAAGATGATTCTGCTTTTGTGTGTATTTGTGTTTATATGGGCTGTTTTTATTAAACTCGCTGGATAAACTTCCTCCCGGGTGCCAGCTTTTTCTTCCTGTAATTCCACCAGGTTCCAAGTGGTGGGACCGAGATCAGAAGGCTCGCTGGCAGCTTCTCCCCAACCTTTTCATGAGGTGGGAGGACTAGGTGGGTTAGCACAGGTCTGTGTTCTGAGGAGGCAAACCCCTCTCCTGTCTCCATCCTCTGGAGCAAAGCCGTGACTCCCATGAGGATGGAGACAGGAGAGGGATTTGCCACCTAAGCCAAGGCAGTCACGGCTCAGCCCTTCACAGCCTTGATCCTACCCCATTGTCAGTCCCAGTTTAGCAGGAATGCCCCAAAGTGTGTCTCAGTGTCTGTGTCCTCTGGATACAGACATAGGGTACAGGAGAACTGCATTTTCTGAATGCTTTGACATACACACACACATATAAATATATCAATATATAAACCCAACAGCTTCATCAGGCTTTATAATTATTTACTATAATTGTTAACTAATTAACAGTTAATTTTAATTGTTTAAGGATTGAATAAAATCAGTGTTACCAAAGAACTTTTGAAGACTTTACTGATAAGGATGCATATTTTGGCTCCATGTACACTTGAACACATTAAATGTGTCCCCTGGATTGTTTTAATTTTCTTCTCTCCTGCTCTATCTGATGGTGTTTGACTGCAAAAAAACCCCAAAAAACCAAGCAAGCAGGTGGGATTCAGATGGAGGAAGAGGTTGGAGGAAGCAGGGGAATTTGGCTTTTGGGATGCAACAGGGTCTTCATCAACTGGGGAAGGGACCTTAAAGATCATCCAGTTCCAACCCCCCTGCCATGGGCAGGGACACCTGCCACTATCCAGGTTCCTCAGAGCTCCATCCAGCCTGGCCTTGGACACTTCCAGGGATCCAGGGACAGCCACAGCTTCTCTGGGCAACCTGGGCCAGAGCCTCACCACCCTCAAAATGAAGATTTTTTTTTTTTCCATATATCTAAGCTAAATTTTTGAAGCCATTCCCCGTTGTCCTGTCATGCCAGATTCTTGGAAATTGTCTCTCTCCAGGTTCCTTGTAGGCCCCTTCAGGTACTGGAAGGCCACAGTGAGGTCACCCCAAAGCCTTCTCTTCTCTGGGCTGAACAATCCCAATTCTCTCAGCCTTTCCTCACAGGAGAGCTGCTCCATGTTTGTGTTGCAGGGAAGGGGGTCTGACCTGACAACATTTTACCCTCTGCCCTTCCCCACTCAGGGTAAAAATTTTTGGCTTTAGTTAGGTTAAAGCTCACTGTTCACCTTCCAGACAGACACCAGACATCCCATGCCACCGTGTCCGCCAGCAGCACACGGAATTCTTCCCATTACAAGTTTCTAATTACCTTCCAGGTATTAACAAATTGCTGAAGGAATCCACATCCTGTATGCCCTTGCAAGGTGAGGGTGTTTGTCCATGGGGTTGGACTTTTGTGTCTGCCAAGAATTTAAGGAGATCAGGACGGGTTTGCAAGCACAGTGATGGGTTTTGCAAGCACAGGGATTATTCAGGGGGAGTCATGAGGGATTTGGAAAGACTCCTCACTGCCTGGGAGGGTTGGTGGGCTGCTGGGCTTGTTTATCCTTTGTCACACATCTTATCTGTCTCACTGCTCCCTGCTTTGTGTGACTGATAACCTCGGAGCAGGGGGGGAATGACCGACAGATGGGCAGCCCCTGCATAATATTGGGTTTGTCTTCTCTACCCAGTGCCAGCACGGGAACAATGAAAGAGTTATTGTGCAAATATCTCTGCAAAAAGGTCCCTGTCGGCTCCTTTGCAAGCTGCTCCTTGGAGGTGGTGCAGAGGTTCTTTGCTCTGCCCCCATCTCTGATGTGAAGATACCTTCTGTCTCCAGGATCTCTGTCTGCATTTCATCACAGGGAAAGCAGTAGCTGCACTGTTTGACTTTTACCACGAACAGCACCCGCACAGGGAGAAAATAAAACCCCCACAATGGACAGTCGTCAGTGTTTATTCACTTAAATTAAATGTCCTGGGGTTTGGCATGCTTTGTTTGAATGGGTGTTGTCCTGGATTCTCCAGTGTTAATTACCCAATTGCTTGTCTGCAATTTCGACACAGTATTGCTAGTATTATTTGTATTTTTCCAGGTCAGATCCTCCCCAGTCTGGGCAGGGGTGTAGTTTTGTGGCTACTCCTTCACATGGTCACTGTCACTTTGTGTCACAGCCAGGCACATATTCGCAGGGAAGGACTGTAAATGTTTCTCAAGAGCAAAGCAACACACAAACTCCTGTGCATTTCTAAAGGATCCCTGAAAAAAGCTGAAATTTGCAGCTCCTTAAAAAGAACTAATTTTCCATGTAGAGCAAATCAGGTTTTGGGGGGGTTGTTTGTAAAAGATCATTACTGATGTTTATTTATTTGTGGAAGGGACAGAGCATTTCTTCATTGTGTTAATCATAAAATGATTGATTTAAATAGAACCATGCTTTGGCCCTCAGTCCATTTACAAACCCTCTCAGTTCCTGACTCGGGAGGCTGTAAAACATTAAAATATTCATGAATGAAAGCCCATCAGGAGGTTTCCTTTGGGCACAACTATGTCAAGAAGTTGAAGTGTTTGCCCAAGTCCTTCTACCTTTTCTAACAGCCTGCCAGAAGTGAATTTCTCAGGTGTGGTTCACCAAAGAGCTTTAGCACCCCAGACTACATTTGCAGAGCCCAGGTGTGGGGGCTGGCTGCCTGCCATTTGGTTTTTTCCTAGTTATTATGCTCTTAAATGATCAGAAATCTTGATCCATGGCAGGTTCTGCACTGGTGCTTTCTGATCATAATGAGAACAGAGGGTTCCTAGAGGACCCCCTAATTTAATGAGAATGTACTCAGGTGTTGGTAATGGACTGACTACATCCCCCTAGAAATAATTTTCTTTAAAACTTGGGGGAAGGGAGAGAGGTAACATTTGACACTTTTGAATGTGTTCATTACAGGAAATTTTAAGCTGCCCTGATGTACCAAAAGTGCAATGCATTTATTAACCAGCAAATGGCACAAGGATGGGAGCCACACACACAAGGGTATTTGGGATTTTATGATTTAGTAGGGAGTGCTCTGGACAAAGTGGGATCAGTGAAAGTCTGGGCTCCATAATTTTGGAGGTGTTTTCAACTTTAATGGAATCTGTGATTCAGTTCTATGATTTAGATTCAACATTGTGCATCTGCACTAAAACCAGCTTTTTAAAAATCATTCTGATACTGCATCCATAGCAGCACCCACAACTCCATTCTCCAAGGCAATGCTCAGGAGGGAACAGAAGACAATGGATCAGCTGGATCACCCTCACAAGTTCCCAACAAAACCTTGGAATAAGGGCATTCTGAGCATTGGGAATTTGTATTCCTCCAGTTCCCCTTCCATATTCCCACCAAAACCATGGAATTTGGCATTCCTGGCATCAGGCATTTTGAATCCTCCAGCTCCCCTCCCAGATTTTGCATGGAATAACAACATTCTGGGTGTCAGGAATTTAGAATCTTCCAGCTCCCCTCACAAATTCCCATGGAATACCAGCATTCCAGGTGTTGAGAATTTTGAATCCTCCAGTTCCCCTCCTGAATTCCCAGCAAAAACCATGGAATAATGGCATTCCTGGCATAAGGAATTAAAAACCCTCCAGTTCCCTTCCCAAATTCCCATAGAATAGTGGTATACAAGGTGTTGGGAATTTAGAAACCTCCAGCTTCCCTCCCAAAGTCCCACCAAAACAATGGAATTCCTGGCATTGGGAATTTCAAATCCTCCACTTCCCTTCCCAAATTCCCATGGAATAATGGCATTCTAGGCATTGGAAATTTTGAATCCTCCAGTTTTGGTGAAGGAGGGAGGAGGGGAGAGGGTCTGCTGGCCAATGGGGACAGACCCCAGGAGAGGTGGACACAGGTGGTGTCAGGTTTACAGGCGCCAGGGTTTTTGGGAAGGTAGGTTTTACAAACATTTCCTGTAAACAGGAACACCCAGTGCAACATGGACTGGCTACCTTAGTGCAATACAACACCAGAGCCCTGCTCCCACAGGATGCTTTTGCCAGCACCTTCCAGGACTCTGGAAGTGTCCTAGGTTAAAATGTAAGAAGTGCCTAAAGTATGTATTTTATCACCACCCTCATGAGCTGTTGAAACCAGGTGGGGCAGTGTTTCCCTTATCTGCTGCTAATGGCTCATCAGTGCCTTGCCACATGGCTCACAGATAACGCCCCCGGGAGCTATCTCTGTTTAATGGGCCATCAAGGACCCATCACAGGACTCATAGAATGATATCAGCCCATTGTGAGGTGCTCCTCCCAGGGGAGGAGCCAAGCATTCCCATATGGATATAATCCAGGGTTTGGGACAGCACAGGAGGCCTTTTCCCCACTGCATTCCCAGAGGACAAGAGCTACCAGACCTTCTCTTCAGGATCACTGCTTCGACAAGACCATCTCATCTGGACTGCTACTACCACCCTAAATAACAGGGTGTCAGGTTGTTTTCTGACTGTCAGTATTTTCTACTATTGAATTTATTTTATTTTACTTTTACTTCTTTTCTTCTTTCTCTTATTAAATTGTACTTCTGACTTGGAGTCTCTCACTGGTTTTGCTTTCAAACC
>VZUI01045565.1:0-49853 GCA_013401135.1 Cettia cetti | reverse complement strand
ATATGATATGATATGATATGATATGATATGATATGATATGATATGATATGATATGATATGATATGATATGATATGATGTGATATGATGTGACATGATATGATATTATTTATTCTGCTTTGTGCAGATACCATGGCTCATTCTTTAAAATTTTTTTCCAATGTGAAGCGCCTGCAAGAGGTTCTTTTTTTCTTTTTCTGAGTACATTAAAAATACTGGGAAAGTCAATATTATATGAACATTCCTAACATGAAACTCAAGGAGGCAGAACTGCAAGATCCCATTTGCTTATTGCATGTTTCCAAGCCTACTGCATGTGTCAGAAAGGTGTAAACATCAGTCAGAGAGAATCAAGACTTTAAATCAAGACTGCATGTCTTTCTAAAAGATCTATTGTCTCTCAAACAGAAGATATGAACTTGATGCATGAAGTATCAGTTCAGATTTTATGGGTTGCTACACAGGTGTTTGGAATAGATAATCATAATGGTTCTTTCCATCCATATACTGTATGAATCTGAATTCACTTTAAGCATATTGACAGGCAATGAAACAAATAATGAAAAGCCATAACTACTAAGATGAAAAATACTCCCTGAAAACAATACCAAGAAATGCCTCTTATCTTTTATTCTCTTTAAGGAGGTAAAAAATAAAGGTGTCACTTTCCATTTTCCCTATTTTCAACTTAACTCATAATCAAACACAACAATAAAAACATAAAAGTAAAGCTCTATGACTTTTAAAGATGACTAGTTGGTTTTATAGTCCATATGTTTTTATTGGCATGTTGACCAACACAGTAGGATTTCTGAGATAAAATAAATGGAAGATGGATATTAAAAATTATACTCTCTGGATAAAGGATATGGACTCAATAATAAAATAACCAGAAGCAAATTTGCTGGTGGTACATTAATCGAGAAATAATTTAGCAGTTTTTTCATGCTGCATTTGTTCTAAAGTTAATGGTCATGGTAAAAATTTGCTGTAGTTATTAAAGTAGTAGATATAAGTACAGACCACACGGAGCAGAAACACAGAGTAAGAAGCGGCCATTAAAGTCACAATGAGAAATAAGACCTTATCTTTCAACAACAGAGGTGTTAACACAGCAGACTACCTTCTCATCACATTGCTGTTTAAAGACGTCATTTAAAATACTCCTTGGTTGGCATGCTTGGAAACGCTGTCCTTTAGGAACATGATAGTGTAGCATATAGAACTAGAAAAGAATTTAATGGATATCCCTGTATTACCTGATTTGAGTGTGCTTTTAAGTTAATGGCTGCAGGTTTTAGCTCCTTTTCTATCAGAAATGGGCTTTTTGTCTTATTTTTCATGTAAAAAAAAAACTTGCAAGCTAAACAAGAGTATTCCTTGCTTTAAAATGCCTTGGGAACTTATTGAAGCACCTCCCAGCAGCCCATGGAATATTCAGTTTTAATCCCTCCAACTGTAAGAAAATATGTCACATAATTTCATCCCAAATTTAGGAAACTACAACTTAAAAATATGGTTTTTTTCAGCTGTATTCTCATGACTCATACTTGAAATAGTGAAACATTCAGATATTAAGAACCTTCTTGTAATTTATGAACAGAAGTTATTAATTGACAATATATATTCTATTATTCTGTTGAAATTTATTCTTTAGCTAAAATAAGTCTATTTTGATTTTACTCAGCTAAAGTCTTTTCCAATAGAAAAGGCTGGAAAGTTTCCAAACCCTCATCTTCTCATATTAGTAATCAGTCTGAACTAATATTTTTTGAACTTTACCAGAATTGTGTGCACTCCTCCAGACAGATGTAACTAGTGCCTTATACTTGCAAGGATTGTACTTGCTATGCATGGAGGTAATTCAAGTTATTTTTTCCCATTTTCATTTTCCACCTGCTCAAATGCCCTCAACGCCTAAAACTAAACACATTTTTATGAGTACACGAATTTTTATGAGTACATTTTCATCAGTACACAAATGACTAGTTTTAAGCAATTAATAGGAAAAAATTAAAAGGAAAATAAAGAGATCAAGTTGATTAAAAAATTCCCTTGTAATAAAAAAGTGTTTGACAAAAATGTTTTCATTTCTTTGACATATATGATTGAAAGTAAAAATAAGATATTCAATTTCAGTTCTTGTACCTCATATATCATATATATATTAATTATACTTAAAATTTTAAAGGATATTGTTTTGGTCTAATGTTTTGAAGGGTTACATCAGTGTTTAAGCCCTTTGAATCTATAAAATGCTTTGAAACATTGACTTCTATTTTCACAGGGAATTACAATTATTCAAAATGTAGTAATTTCTCAACAGATACATTTTCTGTTTTCTTGACAACTCTACTAATAACTAAGTAATAATATTTTTACTTGGAAAATTGCTTGTCATAAGAGTTTCTAATTAAAATAGATACGAAGTGTGTGTAAGGTAATATGTATAAAATAATTTAAAGTCTTTGAAAAAAGATAGCTGCTTTGTCTTAAATTGCAACTCTGTAAGTATGTGATTCAATAATCTAGGCACTGAGGTGTGGCTTAAAACAAGTGCTGCAATTTCTGTAAGTGGGTTATTAGTGACTAAGTAAACTTCTCCTACCCAGCTCATTAAGTATTGACCATTTTCTTTGTAATGTGCACCCAGGGTCTACCTTTTAGGAGTACAGTTCAGGACTGAAATCTAGGAAAGGGTTCTGGAATGGCCTTTCATCTAATTTGCACAGTAGATTCCATGAGTATAGGATGAAAATAACAATGGCAAGATGCCTTTTTAAGGTCCTTGATAGACATTTTCAAGCACTTTTTCAAGGCCACTTTTTGGCACAGTCATCAAGTTGGAAGTCTTCAGTCCTATTTAGTGAAGGAATAATTTTCCTCAAAAGGGACAGAACTACTGCAAATCTCCTGTGTAAATATTGTGACATAGTATAAACCACAGTCTTCCTGAATTGTGGACATATAAGGCAGAACTTGACAAGTATGGAAAGGACCTCATGTGCCAGCAGGCAACAGTGGTGGTGGCAGAAATGCTCTCACAGCCCTGCAAGCAAAGTTGTAGTGGTGCTAAGTAGAAAGCAGCCATATGATTATCACTTGGGGTCTGTGTCACACAGAATTTCTGAACAGAGCAGAGGATCCAGTCTAATATATTCCCATGTAATTTTACATTGCTCGGGTTTTAAGCAGGGCAAAAGATTTCAGTCCCAAGAGTCTTAAAAGTTACATCTTAATATATCTCTTTCAAGAAGGCCATCACATCTCAAATTCATTATGGATATGTGTTCAAGAAAGTGAAAAATGGAAACACAAAGATGACTCAATGGTCTTTTCCAACCTAAATGATACTGTGATTCTATGTAAAGTTATTTTTTCACAAAACCTTCCTCCAAAGATCAAAGGCCTTCATGAATTTTCTGTTATTTTCACAAATGTTCAGAATGGATGATAAATCAAAATCAGAAAAAAAAAATCATAATGCTGTTTCTGTGTACTTTTGTATTTTTCTCAGAGCCATGTCCATCACTTATGACATTTTGTGTCATTGCATGGGTTCATGAAGGCGAGCTAAATCCAGACTAGAAGCTTCTTGAAGCAATGATCAATCACCCAAGATGTTTTGGTTTGGTATTTAGATAAATGCGGACACACAGGATGGCTAAAATAGAATAAGAAATTATTTTCTTGCATAATTTCTGTGCTCTGTGCCTTTCATGCATGATAAAATTTGGATTTTTTCCAAACCATTTACCCAGACCTACTTTCTGTGTACTTTTAATACCCCTAAAATGAGTTTTTTTCTCATCTTCTCATGGAGAAACTTGAAACTGCAGTGGAAAAGTGGACAACATTGTCGGCAGACAATTCTGCACTTGCAGGTGGAAAACATCACTGTGTAAAACTCCCATGATTAAGTCTTTGTTTACCAATAAATTGTACTCTCAAAGGAAGTTTATATTAATGTTATATAGGAACAGCTAGCAGAAACACTCCTAGAACAATTAACTTCACACCTCGTTGACTGACAAAACCAGGTGTTTTACTATTCACTGTTTTCAACAGTAGAATTCCTTTCCCGCTGTTTTGATTTTTAGGTCTTTCTCTTTTTTTCTACCCGATGCCATACCCAAACTTTTTTTTAAAGCTAATATAATAATTTTCTTTTTAGCGTTGAACTCATTGAACTTGGACTGGTTAAAATCTTTAGTAAAACTCAGAAAAAAAGTCCAGCTATTGGACAGAAAATGAGGTCTTGTACACTACTATTTCTTTATTGGTGCTTTTGAGAATTTTCCTTTTCCTTCAATTGGAGGACTGCTGTGAAATGCACCCACAGCCATCTCTTCTCCAGACTGCATCAGCTCCGTCCTTGCATTCTTCAGGCAGGACAAGCGCTCCATCCTGTCCCATTGTGGTACCCCTCAACTGAACTAGCTACAATTTATCAACATCTTTCTCTTCATATATACAGTGAAAAAAAAAAAATCTACATAAAACACATTGTCATATATCAAAATTTCATTTGTGTATAACAGTTCTTTTCTGTAAGGCTGGTTTAGTTTATGAAAAAGTTAGCCCACATGGACAGATAAATGTTTAAAAAATGATACCTTATGGAAGAAGTGGACATTCCCTGTCGGTTTAAGAAGACCTCCAGAAAGGAGCCTCAGCTCCACTTCAGGAAATCAGTTGTATTGACCCTGCAATTGTTCTCCTGGGACATCAATCAAGAAATTCAACAGATCACTGTCCACTCTTCCTCATAAAGCAGAGCTAGTGCCGCTAAAATTTGATGTCAAAATAATTTTACCTATTTACCGCCTTAACTTTCTAGCAAAGAAAATTAGCTCATTTTCTACAATGCTGTGCGTTTCTGATTTCATTGGAATTAAAGCATGTTCATAGGCACGGCCTAATGAATAAGAATCTGATTTTCAAAAGATGGATTTTAACATAAAGGCAGGAGAGAGTATTAAATTAAGACAAGATAATTTTAGTTAATAATGTTGTGAATAGACTGGGACGCACTTCTACTGAGGGTAAACTAGTTTATCCCTCAAAAGAGCCCCAAAACTTTCTTTCCTTTTCTTTCCAGCAATCCCTTTCATGAGCTCTTCAAAACAGATGCTCTTTGTATTGGGATTCTTCTTAAAGTTGAAATCCAAATAGGAAAGGAGAACAATCCCAGAAGTCTGCTACTGAAAAATAGTTTTACAAAAAATCTCTGTAGAAAACCTGGCCTATATAGTAATTTTAAATATGTGAAATATTAGATATACAATTTAAAAGTTTTCCTGATTTAACATTCAGAGTTATATACAATCAGTACACTTAGTAATTATGATGAAAAAAATGATTATGTATTTTAGTTTTTATTTGGAATAATTTCACACCCAAGGTTAATGCATAATGAATAATTAATTTAAGAAGGAGAAAATGCACAAAACAACAACAAAAAAAGAGTAAAATATTGCTTATATAACAGAATTCAGGAAAAGAGAAACACCAATGAGATTTGCACTGATTTTTCTCAAAAGAAAAGAGTATTAAGGTAAAAAATAAATGCATTTCAAACATTGATGGATTAAAGTAATGTTTTATCTGAGGTGCTGGGATTGATTTCAAGTGTTGAAAAGACTTCATTCTCCAGCAACAAGGACATATGCACAAAGCCTCTTTTCTTGCTTTTTGCATCATCCCTCAATTTCGTTTCCTTGGGTTTTTTAAAGTCATACCCTTCATGCCCACACTGGGAGAAAAACTTTCAAATAGCCCCAACAGTTAGATTTTCTGAGTTTGTTTTCTTTTCAGCCTTACAAGGCTATAATTGTTATGCTCCAGTACACTTCATTCCTGTCCATCATAGTGAAAGATGAGCTGCCACCAAGTAATACACCTAGTAATAAGCAGGAGCAAAGTATCTGGCCCTGTAAAAGCACCAGGGCAGTCATTTTCAGGGGAAATTAAGAGTTTACTAATGAAGATGACATATTGAAGAGACAAGTATAATCCAAGGATCATGAATAACTAATCCATAGAGAAAGTGGGTAGAGTATGCGGTCAGGTGATCCAGAAGTGTTTCACATGAAGGCAAAAGAAATAAAAGAAACCATTTATTTCTATTTTGTGGTTACTTAGATATTTAACATCCATGTTGAGAAGCACAGTATTTTTACACACAAATGGATTTTTAAATTAGAAGAAGACACATCACAATAGAAAAGATGAATCAGATACAGAATCTGACTCACTGTGTTGAGCAAGATGTGAATGGCATCTGTTGTACCCTGGAGGCAACTCTCCCTGCTGACTATATATGGAGCCTAGACAATTAGGTTAAGTACACACCTAACTTAAAATGAGTAATGTTGTTGAGATTATTTCCTTACAGTTAATTCCATTTAAATGTTTGTCAATAAAGATGTCACACTGACCAGACCTAATTTTAATAATGGGCAAAGGCACTGAAACTGCAAGTCAACATCTTTTACAAATTGATAGAGCATAAATATTTCTCTTAAGACTATTATTTTAATTTTTCTGTATTCTGTTGCTTATTTGGTCTTTGGCCAAATTTTGATTACAGAGGAGTAACACTAGGGTTTAGCTTTTGTGTAATGCTAGTGCTGTGTCACCTGCATAATGGTGGCAGTTCAGTTCTTGTTAGTCATTACCTCTCTCAGGAGCTTTTCAGAGTAGTTGAACAGAGATAGAGCTTTATGGGTAAAAGAGTAAAGCTTTGGACTCAGATGAAAAGAACAGCAGCCTAGATCACTCCTTAAAGTCTGAATTTGGTAACAGAAGAAATAAAAGAAGGTAATTTCATCCACAGCTTGAGTGTTATCTTTGCAGAATGTATGACCTAGAGACTGCCTCAGATTCTGAGTGCCAGTTGATAACTCTCAATTTATTTGTAATGATGTCCTGCAGTATGTAAAGAATGTTGAATTGAAAAGAAGTCACAAAAGCTCCACTAAAAATAATTTCTTGTCTATAAAATGAATGGTTTATAAACATTTAGGTTAAGTTTAATGAATATACTAAGAAATAATAAGAATAGGCTGATAGAAATTTTTTTTTCAATATAGGAAGTGAAAAAATTAAAATTCTTCTTTAAAATATAAATGAAGGAAAAAATAGAAGGTGATTGGTGACAAAAAGGAGGCAGTCTGTCTTGTTTTGTGCAAAAATTCAAGGCATCAGCTAAAAGGTTCTACTGAAAGACACCAAGATTCCAAACATGTAAAGATGAATGCCAATGGGTTGTCTGGCATTAGAATAATAGGTGATCTGAATTCTGCATTTATTGTTTTCAGGTAGAGGGGAAAGTTTGACAAACGCATTTAACCACTTGCCACTGATGAGAAGAGTATTCTTGGGACGTACTGGGACTTAAACCTCACTTGCTACAAGACATAATAATTTTATTTAAAATTTAACTGACAACACACATATATAAGTATGAGGTACAGAAACTACTTTTCTGTGTCTGAAGAAGATCTTCTGCATGTTTTCAATGTTTCTCAGTGGTTCTAGGTATTATCAGAAAAATATAACTTTATTTTTAATTAATATTTTCTTGATGTATCCAGAAGATGTTATGTTCATTGTAATGTCATTGATGAGGACTCTGTTCAACTGAATAAGCCTTCAGTGCTGTGCAGACGTGATTTGGGATATCCTGATTTCACATGTATTACTGTCCCTATTTTACCCCTACCCCCTCATCTTAGAAATGTCCCTGCCTGTCTGCACTGCAATCTACCCTAAACCGTAGATATGCTCTCTAGTGGTTTTCTCTTTCATATTCTCCCTGGACTAAAAGCCATTGTCTTTCCCAGCGTGTACAGATGGTGTGGGACTTAGTGAACAAAATAAAAAAAGGATACAAGTAGAATAAAATACAGTTAAGTCTCAGAAGATATCTTCCACTTTATTCGGAGCAGTGATAAAGGGGGTAATCACAGTGGCCAAAAAACCCTGCAAAATAGGAGTACAACCCACATATATAACTTCAGCAGAGTTGTAATATTTCCTACTGTACGCTGGCTAGAAACAAGATGAGCTTTTATGAATGAAAGCAAAATGAAGTAGTATTTCAAGTACCTCTGTAGACTCCAGCTATATCAGACTTAAGAATTCCTCTAATTCCTTGGTTCATTGGTATAGTCTCAGTCCAACTACATCTTAGTTTCATACTGGAGATTTATGAATCAGGCTTCCCATACTTAACGTCATCCACTTATTTCTGTAAAATAAAAATCTGGGCAAGTGGGTTGGTTGTGAGTCATTAAACACTCTCAAAGATCTCTGGGATGTCCAGTAGGTAAACCCACAGGCCTGTCTAGAAGGTTGAGCTTCTAGAAAAGAAGCAACTCCATATGGTGTTGGACTAATTAGAACTGTCTTTACTCCCTACCCTTTCCACCATCTGTCTCCTGAATGCTTGATTATGCCTTAAGGAAGCATTACCCTCTGGATCACTTGTTAGTCTTAAGCATAGCAGACTCCCTATATCTTTCTCTTGGCCATCTGGCACTCTTCCCCATTCTCTTTGCAGGGTCTAAAGACAAATTCATCAATCCTTACATTTTTCTGCCCAAGTAAGCTGCCCCATTATGCGTAGGACTTCTCATGGAGATCTGTTAATTGCATTTCTGCAGTTCTGAAATAGGGCCCTGTAAAGATTGATTTAGAAAAAGTATTTCCCAGTAATACCTGGAAGCTATGGAGAACACTGACCTAATACCTAGCAGTCACCCAGAAATATAGCTTCCAGTCATTCAACTTTACTACCTTACCCTAAAGGCTGAGCCCAAACACTTTCATGGAGCAGTCATACTGGTCCACATGAAATACAACTGATCTGAAACAATTCATTCTTATGTAGTAGAGGAAGACACAGGGAAGTATGTGGAATTTTGCTACATCATTGTCTTGTTTTTGTATAGAAATGAAAATAGTAAGGAAAATGTAGTAGGTAGACAATGTCTGGATTCCAGGCACCCACCAAAGCCTCTCTATCACTCCCCTCAGCTGGAGACAGGAGAGAAAATATAATGGAGAACTCCTAAATTGATATAAGGACTGGGAGAGATCACTCAAAAGCAAAACAAGCAGGAATTAGAATTAGCTGGATTTATTACTTACAAAATCAGAGCAAGATAAAGAGAAGTAAAATAAAAGTTTCAAAACACTTTTCCCCCACCCCTCCCTCCTTCTCAGCTCTACATCCTACACCAGAGCTGCAGGAAAGCACAGAATGGGGTTATGGTCAGTTCATCACCTATTATTTCTCCTGCTGTTCAGGGAGAACAGTTGTACCCCTGCTGCACAGTGAGGTCCCTCCGACAGGAGACAGTTTGCCTGGAGCTTCTCCAGTGTGAGTCCATTCCACAGGCAACAGTCCTCCCAAGACTGCTGCAGCATGGACAACTCTTCTACAAGGTTCAGTCCTTCAGGGACAGGCTGCTCCTGTGAGGGCTTCTCTCCCCTCTGGTCTCCCATGAGGTCACAGCCTCCTCCTAGGCACCCACCTGCTCTGGCATGGGCCTGCTCCATAGGCTGCAGGTGGATCTCTTCATCCCCATGGTTCTCCGTGGGCTGCAGGGGCAAGCTGCCTCACCATACTCTGCACCTTGGGCTGCAGGGGAATATCAGCTTTACCGCTTGGAGCACCTCTTGTCCTTCCTTCTCCACTGACCTTGATGTCTGCAGAGTTGATCTCACAGGTTCTCACTCTGCTCTTCTCTGGACACAATTACAACTCTGCAACTACTCTTGGTCTTTTTTTCCTTCTTAAATCTGTTGTCACAGAGGTGTTATCACCATTTCTATGTGATCCAACCTTGGCTAGTGGCACATCCATCTTGGGAGCTGCCAGGGATTGGCTCTGCTGGACATGGAGGAAGGTTCAGGCAGCTTCTCACAGAACCCACCCCTGTAGCTACCCACTACCAAAATCAAAATGAAAATTAGGGAAATCAGAAAGATAAAAGAGAGTGTGGGGGAATGAGGAATGAAGACTGAAAGACAAGTAACCCCAAAAAGCAAGAAAAATTTCAAATTATAAAATGGCAAAAACTACTTTGTTTTGGTCCTGCTCTTATGAAGAACTTCTTCTAAAACAGTATTTTCCCAGAAGAGTGCAATGTTCTTGAACACTTCAATTTTATGAAAGAGATATTCTCCTCAAAAATCTTGTGGTAGTGTTCTTTCAATCAGTTCTTATAATTCTCTAGAAAAGTTAGAGTAAAAAATAGTGTTTTACAGCTACAAATCTCCATACTTTTAAAAGAAGATTACGTAATCATAGACAAGGCGAACATCTAATCCATTTATTCAAGAATTACTCCCAGTAACTTAGTTTTTTGATGAATGAAAGAGATCAATATCCAGTGAAAGGTCTACAAGCGGCATGGATAAGCTAGCAGCAGCATCAAAATATTTCCCATCCTATTCAGGGGGACATCAGCTGAGACATCTCAATACAAAATTTCTATTAAATGATACAGTTCCATGACAAACAGAAGCAGACATTGAAAGAATACATTGGCTCCAGAATGAATATGGTGCATGAAAAATTTAAACTAGAAATGGAAATAAAATATGGAAGAAAATGAAGATAACTGTGTCATAAGACCAAAAGAATTGGCAAGAACATGTAACTTTAGCAATGCAGTTCCAGAAATAAAAAAACTATCTATAATTTCTTACACATTAAGTCTACTGAACAAAAAAGTCCTTAAAATCTGAGATGAACTGAAAAACTGCTGGTAATAACCAGAGGACTTGAATAGTAACAAATTCAGCCCAAAGAAATAGACTATTATTTGAGTGATTTACAAGCGTGCTCTGAATGAAAAGTATATAAAAGAAAAGGATTGAAGAAAAAAAGTCTGCTATTGCTATGGAGAGGGACTGCCTTCCAGTATAGACACTCAGCATTTGAGAAAAACAATGGCTTATGTGAGAAAAGCATAACACTTTTGTGAAGCGACAGACACAGAGTCATTATTACCAAATACTTTGAGTCACAAGACTATTTTAATGATAAAAATTGTAGAGCCTTCAAAGCCCAGAAGTAAAAAAAAATGTATATTCAATGCAAGAGAAAGCTAGTGAACAAGGCAGCAGAAATAAAACTATTTTCTCCACTTCATGCAAATAAATAGGTACATCATCTTCCTTCCTTCCACCCCTCTTTTTTCTTCTTTTCTTTTTTTTTTTTTTTTTTGAGGTAACGCATTTTAAGATGAATCACATAAACAGATAAATAGACTAATGAGCAGCAGTAGCTGTTAAAGGAAAGAGGATCACACACTACGGCATACAATATCAGATTTTATTCATGGTGTAAGAAGTTCAATAGATGAGAAATGCTTATCTGTGACTTCAAGAAAAGATAAAAAAGACAGGAGCAACCAAAAAAACCCCTAAACATCAAAAAAAATAGACAAATTCTCACCCCCCCTTCCTCCCGCCCAACTACTCACAACAGTTGTTGAAGTGTTGGAGTGTTGGTTCAGGAAAATAATTGTCCTTTTCAAGGAGATGTTGAGCAAAAAGACAGTACTGCACATAGATAAAGCAGCATCTCCCATATTACGAAAACATAGAATAGTGTATCTTCATGTATCACAGACAGAAAAAGAGCTACTACAACACATGCAGAAAAAAACCAAAAAAAACCCAACCAAAGTAAAACAAAACAAAAGCAACAAGACATTATCAAAATGGAAGCAGTAGGGTATATCTATAGTACTGACTAGTAGTGGCAAGAACACTCATAGACATTGATACCATACAGACAGTCTGATGCATAAAACCTATCTATATTGTATCTTCCATGTATTTTATATAAAAGCAATGTTTCCTTTTATAAATATGATCTTCAAATATTTGGAATTTTTCAGGATACCAAGTTATGGAAAATTATAGGTGAGATTTTTAGAAGATAATAATTTGAGGGGTAGTTTTTGCAAAAGAATTTTCTTTTAAGTGGTATTCTGCTTTAATAATGGATGTGTCAAAGTAAAAGTAATTGCATTAAAACATTTTAGCTCTTAAGTATTCATCATCACTAATCATCTATAAATTTTATTTGCTACCTAAAATTACTTGCCCTCTAACTTGTATTTTCCTAGTCCTGTACTAAGAAAACTCATACAGCTTAAGATGAACAGAAACTGACCTCTGATATACAGCTGTTTTTAAACAAGAAAAGTTTGGGTGATGGTGCTATTGTTAGCCAAAAGGAACCTCTGAGAAAATTGACTGAACAAGGCAGCATTTCAGGAGAATAAAGTATATGAGACAGCATTTCAGAATTTTAGCTGAATGAGTCTACAAATATGTCCTCCCTCATTTTCACTCAGTAGGATAAACAAAAACTGTAGATCGCTACCAGCTGCACATTCAGTCAAGATAGTAACAACTTTAAAAGCACAGGAAGCACAAATGTATTTCATATACAGGTTGGAAATTTCCTAAGGTAGAGCTGTAAAAATCTAGCAGCTTTAATTTGGAGATACATATATTTTCAAATTTATTCCTGAAGAGCTCATTTTTTAGTATATTTTTTCTCAAAAGCCCAAGTTTTGACTTTGTTATTTGAAATCTGAAGATAAAACAGCAAGGAAAACCAGAAAGATAGAGACTGAGATAACAAGATTAGGACTGAAAATAGTACTCAAATCTGTCAAGGAGAAAAATCCCACACATTATTTGTCTAAACAGTGACTTCACAGTGTGAAAAATAAACTCTCTAGAAGAGTGAACCCATCAGTCCCAGTGATGACAATTAAAACTAAACCCTGCCATATTTGTGAGATGTTTTTTCATAAGAGGGAGGGATGTGACCAATATAGGTGTTTCTTGAAAGATTATAGGGTTTGGGTTGTTTTTTTTTCCCCTACCTCTCTTTGTGATCTGGAGTTTTCGAGTCCTTTATTCTTTCAAAGTCTCATATCTCATCTTAAGCAGCTCACTAATTTCTCAAAACCTGGATGACTAAACCAGGTTCATAATCTTTCTTTTCTGTCTAATCTTTCCTTTAAAGGTTTCATGCTACCACCCTCAGTCATCCAGAAACAGAAATCTCTTTTGATACTCTCCCTCTCCTTCCCCTAGTTTTTGAATCATAACCAAGCTCTTTTGCAACTTGCTCCATGGTTTAAAAAATCCCTGCTTACATCTACCCACTTATGTATTTTTGGTTTTTTTCTGAAATCTGTCATTCAAAGTAACTCCTCCACATCAGGTTAAGAAAATACAGGGTTGTTTTGCAGGGTTCCTCTAACTTTAATATCCATAGTTTTTGTTGTTTAGGTATAAATACATTTGCATGTATATATATATATATATATATATATATATATACACACACACACAGATTATTATATTAATAGAAGAATAGAAACAGTATCAAAAGAAGAATTGACAATCTGTTTCACATAAAAATATAATATCTAAATCACCTAAAAGAGCTATGAAACTCTATGTTGCTTATAAGTTTTACCATACATCTACCCCTTTACCTGATCAGTCCACATTATCTTTGAGTTTAGGTTTTCCTTTTCTTTATTCTTCCACTATCATCTATGTTTGTATTCACTCTAATACACCCTTGTAGTATAGGGACTAAATCTTTTCCATAAAACATCTAAAATTTTTCAGCTGTTGCAGGAGAAAAGATATAGCCAAACTTGAATCTCTATTTGCCAAAAAATTCTCCCTAATAAAAAGAAAGTAGTACAACAGAAAAGAGTAACACATCTGCTCTCAAACTAGCTTTTAAAGCAAAGTAGAATGAAGACTCTGGAAACTTCCATGGAGCTGAATCATTGTGAATTATTTGCTCACTTTTAATCTCCAATTGTTGAACCTTTTTCCACAAGAGCAATCTTTTTTTTTTGCCTATTTTCTAAGCTGTTTGCAGACTCTTATATCAAAGCACAGTTTTCTAAACTCCAACTTCATGGTTTTTTATTTTTGTCAAATTCAGTTGCCTTCAATTTTCTTCAAAAAATCACCTCCTGTAACAAAAATGCAAAAGACATCTCATGTGAATCAGCTGAATTAAACAGCAATTGTATCTCTAAATCCAATTCATATGGGACCACTAGCTACAACTTTAGAAGCATTCAGAGGTAAACAGAAATTAAACATCACCAAACAGTATAATTATTCATTTGAAAAATCCTTTCAAATGGCTGAAATCCTCTCTTCCTCTTAAAAGACATGAAATTAATAATAACAGCTGGTTTGGATACAACCCTGTTGATATTTGTATGATGTCCCATTATTGTGAATGGGGTCTGGCTTCCTGCCAGATCCTGATGTGGCTGCAAGCTGTTTCAAGTAGCAGCTTGTATGGAAGCTGTCAATCAAAATACGCTTCCTTTATCACCACTGTGGTATTTTACAAAACACCAGAATGAGATGCCACACTTGCAGCTGCTCCAGCGTGAGACGCTCTGTATCACCCTGGTGTGGAGCGAGATCCTTTTGAGTGCAGTGCCCATGGGTATGCTGCCATCAGGACCATCCTTCAGAGGCTAACTTTCCACTGGGTAATTTGGAATCTTATCAAAAGCCCATTGAAGTCAAAGGAAATATTCCCATTGATCTCAGAGGGCTTTGATCAGGCCCATGGTGAGCATGTACTTTAGCAGTCTTTTAGTGCTCTTGCAACATGCACAGCCAAATGAATACACTTAATCTTTAAAGTAAAAATATGAAAGTCAGCACGGTTCAGCTGACCAGAGTCAGAAGTCAGAAGGGGACTTAGCCTGTGGAATTTGTGACCTTAAAACCTTTTTCAGCCGCCAAAGTTCAGCCTTTAAGCAATCAGGAATATTCACAATTGCCTTTGCCCTGTTGCTGTTAAAGCTTGTCCATTCCGGTGTTTCTGATGCTGAGACCCCCATGACATCTAAGATATTGCTGAGGCATAAAGCTTTGATACAAAGCCATTTTCTAGTGGCCAGTTTGCACCTAAAACCCACCAAACCTAATGAAATACATGTTTTTTGCTTAGCACATATGTGTTTCAATGTGTGCTCATACCATGGTTAACCCTTCCTCATGCTTTTTCTGCATATGATCAGTGTGTTTCACATGTGCAAATCAGGAGTGAAAATTTCTCTGTTCAAGAGTTTTTTTATGTGTGACCCTTCCCACTGACACTGTTTCAAACCCCGCTGTTTGAATAGAGAGGGATTTAAATATCACCTACTTTCCCTCAAAATTTTAATTTAGTTCTAGTTATTGGATTAATGTGAAGCATGTGCAAAGGCAGTCCTTTCCTGGACGTGGTTTAGAGAGGATATACTATTCATCTCCTGGCTATTTCAAGGTGGTTTCCCTCCGAGCAGGATGCTGTTTGATTGAGAAAAGCCTCTCTCCCTCAAAAGTATTTCAGGGAACTTCTATCTCAGATGCTGATCTCTGTGAATCTCTTTTCAAATGGCGTGTGTGGGAAGTTATGAATTTGGCAGTAAGGTGTACGGAAAATGCCGCAGCAGATGTCACTGTTGTGGCTTTTTGTTGTGTTTACCTTTAGAGTTGCCTCAGCTCCTTCACCTTTTAAAGCTGCACTCCTCAGGAAAGTTCCCTTGCATTGAAGTGCTACAAAGGTTAGAATTAGGTGACCCACTAAAGACCCAGAAGAGATGTATGGTCTCCTAACGAATGTGTTTAACATTGCTTTTATAATCAAGATTATTTCAGAATTGCACTGATATCAGGCTTCTCTGAAAACAGAAGTGGGAATTCATGCCTCTAGCTGGAGTAGACTTTAATCTTTTTTTAATGAAGTGACCTAGTAAGGAAAATCTAAATGAATACTAGGAACTTGCTGGCAAGATGCAATAGCACTGACTCTCCTACTGAAGTATTTTGCAAGGTAATACCCACAGGCTCAGCAATTTAGTGATATTGATGGGGTATCTAACACAAAAATAAACTCATATATTTTTGCCTATGCTTCTGACAGGAAATTTTTAAATTATCTTTCAAGATTGCATCTCTATAACTAACTACTGACTACACACTTAGAAACTGCAAAATGTGTCCTGGCATTCAGAACAAGAATCAGTGCTGTTGAACACAACTCCCAAAACCATGTCAGTAGCACATTATATTTGAATAATAATGAAGTGCATAGGAATGCATACACTAAAGGACAGTGTTACAGACTTGTCATAAAAATAGAGAAAGCTCTTGGGCAAAGTAACTGCTAGGTATTTGTCTTATCAGAAACAAAGCAATAATTTCTATAGCAGATAATTACTCACATAACGTAGTTAATCACAGATGCAACTCCCTAGAACTTTTGAACTTTTTCTGATAGTCTTTACTCAAACAGAGGTAGGATAAACATTTCAAAAACATCAAAGTGACTTCAGGGCTTGAAGGGGACACTTCAGTAGCAGCTCATACATATTGGCCTTTTAAGGCAATGGATGTGCAGGAAGCCTAACAGAGTACCATTGGCTACAACATAAAACTTGAAATGTGTCTAGATCTCTTAATTCACTCTGCTGAGAAGGACTATGCTGTTACTTGAAGTCTTTTACTTGTAAACATAAAGTTGTGTCTCTGTGTGGTGAACTTCGAAGAGCTTACTGTTTGGGAAATAACTCCCACTTCAAAGATTTCTTACAAGTGAAAGTTTTGACAAGGGCTGTGTTTAGGAGGTTTTTTTGGGTTTTTTTAAAGGCTATAGGTACAGGGAAAAATAGTCCTTAAAAGAATCCTGTGATTTGGCAAAAAGTTTTAACACTATCTGTTATGGTGGAAAAGTGCTTTAATTGGTTCTTCTTTTCACGAACTGCTGGGGGTTTTGTTTTTCTTTTTTTACAACAATGTGTTTTGCGCCCAGTTTGGTTCAGGCTGTATCCTATGTGTTTTAATTTTTGGAATATGGTTTTGATTTTGGGTTTTACTCCCAGGTCAAGGACTGTGATATTTTAGAGGCTTCTACACAAATTTTAACCATTAGAATATTTGGAAATCTGTGACAGAATCAGAAGTCTGGCATAAAGCAGTGGAGTACTATCTGCTGGTCCTTTACCATGGAAACAGAGGGATAGACAGCTGTGTCAATGTTGCCATGGTGAATAAGGTGTGATTAGTTTGTGGCTGGCAAACAAGAACAGGCATGTTCCAGACTGGTAGTGCTATACTCACTTACCTGAAGGAATATGATTGTTTTATATGGAAAAATTGGTCCTTGTAGCTGTAGAAGCACATTTGTACAAAATTGGTCTCTCACTGTGTACCACTGGAAATACTGCACATAAAATTTCTGAGTATTCCAGTGCCAGAAATTGATCTTTGTAGTTCATGGGTTTGGAGCCAGATGAACTTAGAGGCTTTTGTAATTTATTTTGGGGGGAGGAGCTTTATGGATACTGTGGCAATGGAAGGTGATAAAATATTTAACCAAGTGACTAGCTACTCTAAATCTAACTTAGGAATTCACTATCCACTTTGCAATCAGCATTTCATTTGCGATTTTTGTAATGGATTTGTAATAAGAAATTGCATCTTTTCAGCTCTGGTGACCATTTAGAACAGAACCCCACTTTTCCTGATGCTGTTTCTGTAAAGAGAGTTACAGACAGTCATGCATGCTTCCATAAAAATCTCTTTTGTTCCAGCACAGAAAACTTTATTCCATAAAGATGGACTTCTGGCACTTTGCTACAGATGATGAGACAGAGCAGTGTATTTATTAGTCATGGAATCTAACACAAAATCCAAAACAAAATAGAAATCATTTTATCCCCCCAGTGGTCAGCCCTATTCAGTGTTAGACTGTGTTATTTATCTGTCTGTCTGGGATTGTGTCATTCTTTACTGCTGCAGCTCAGTGATTTTGTGAGAGGAGGATATTTGTCTTTAAAAGTTCTGGTAATGGTTCGTACATTGGAGTACAAGGGCATCCTAGGGGAGAGAGAATCTATGTGGAGGATTACTCTTAAGTAAAAATGCTACATCTTATCTAGAAAACTGGCAGCTAATTTTGCTGTTAAACATCTGCAGCCATTTAAGGCTTTACGTCTTTATTTCCTGATATTAGTACATTCAATATCGCTGAATAATAGGACAATGAAGTACCACAGTTAAATCCAGAGCACAAGTGGGAGCAATAGCATCTTCCCTTCACTGCAGGAAAGCAATCAAAGGAAGACAGAGCTGTCAACAATCCTAAGGTTAAGCCACTGATTTGAATGCCTAAACTATGTATTTAGCTGCTTAATCTTAAAATGTTATTACATTCTATGTATTTAATAAATGTACATTTAATAAAACATCTCTTTGAACTATTGCAGTTTCAAGTTCTGAAAAAATTATTCTCGTTCATTAACAGCTCCATCTAAAAAATACAGAAATTCTCCAACTTTTTTAAGGTAATAAAAAAATTCATATTTATATACATCCACACAGTAGTTTTATGAATAATTGCACTGCATAAGTCCATTAAAATATAAAAATTACTTTTTTTTAAAGCTGAGCATTGTTCAAGACCATGCAGTTTAATGTTATCTTTAACTGGTATGATTTAGTCTGGGCATTGAGTTTATATTTTCAGCTGAGAAATGTAGGTTTCTCAAAATTAACAGATCTACAAATGTGTATCAGGGTTCTTGAATGTTTTTTCTTTTTTGTCACCACAGATGGTTCAGTTGATCTCACTGGAACTTTGATTTAAATATCTGAATTTGATACAGTCAATATTGAATCCGGTCTCTCATTTGCGTCACATAAAAGTAAGACTATTTTTAACAATGGATATAAAGTTTCTTCTCAAATAAAAAGCAAAAATGAGAAACTAACAATTGCAAGTGGCAAAAGCACTGCTGTCAACTGAGTAATCTATTTCCCCATTCCCAAAATTTCTCCATAACTTCTACTTTGTATCCACAGATTCAGATAGCAAATGGTGAAATTTCTTGTTGAATTGTACCATACTGGCACTGAAAACAGACCTTTAGATGTTACAATTAAAAAAAAAAAAAAGTTAAAAAAATATGTATTTCAGAGCACTCAAAGTTAGATATTTAACAAAAGTGATTTTTGCTGAGGGAAGTCTACAGCGTTAATACAAGATAATGTAAGCAGATGTATCAGATGTATTAAAACCCTCTATATCATCTAAATCTACTACATTCCTCTTTGGCTACCACCTTGGGGCAGTTAGATTTGCTTTTTCTTGACTTTAATGTGAACTTAATGAATTACTGCTTCCTCTCTTCCTCTTCTCATTTCTCTTCCAGAACAGATCTCAGGTCAGCCCCATGGCCATTTTTGCCAGCACCACTGAGTAAGTGGTACACCACAAGTGATGAATGGTAAGCTATGAAGAAGGGTTGGGAAAAAAAAAATCTTAGGCCAGTGTTGCCTCGAGGATATCTGGAAATTAAGATCGTGGTGTTGATTTTCATCTCAGATCAGTTCAGGACATTGCACTAATTTTTTTCAGGTTATGTTATGAGGATATTACATATCTTAAGAGCACAGAATAACTTTTGAAAACTTATTAATGATTCCCAGTAAGTTCTGGGGAAAGAAATATCAATATGGGAAATTAAAGTCTTTTATTAAACATTAAAATAGAATTATTTCAACTACAAGCCTATGACGAGGTTAAAAATAGAAGCCTGAAACAAAAAGGGAACCATTATGGTTTTTAAAAAAAAACTGAATGAAGACAGAATTTCTCGCAAGTAATATTAAATGAATTAAACATTTCTGAACATTGTGGGGATCTTTTTTAAAAAGGTTTTTATTCATGTGGCTTTTTTTTTTTGTTCTGTTGATATTATGTCTGTTCACATATAGCCTTCAGCAACATAACTGCTGTACCTAAATAACTTGTCTGTAGAAGTTGATATGTAAAACTCCCTAAAAAATCACAATAGGTAACAATGTTACATCATTTGGCCTGCCCAGTGTTCCAAGATTTGGTGTCTGAGTCCTTTGAAACCACTTCAGAGTGCCGTTGAATGCACAAATGTTTTGAGTATCCTGCAATCGGGTTAATAGCTGATTTTTCTCCTCAGTTGCTCCAGAAGTCTGTAGTGCACATCCAAAATACTACAGATTTGGAGATCAACACTGCTGAATTATTTGCCTTCACTGTCTTTGAGTTTTTCTGTATCTTTCCTCATAAGTTGAGCTTATTCAGATGTCTACATACAGTGTGGTATCTACAGAGATTTTCAGATCAATAGGTTAAGCTTTTGCTTTCCATCTGAGAAAAAAAAATCTCACTTAGGAGGAAAGGTGTAAATCCATTATTTTAAACTGCAAAGACTGTGAGGCTGACAAGCATGTCCATGGATATCCACGCCATGAATGGCATGTGGTGTATCAATATGCAATATTCCAGAGAGACAGAAGTCATACCCCTGAGAGATCCCAGTCATGCTCCATGCAACACCAGGACTTAGACACCCAGCACTTCAGTGTGCTCTGCCAAGCTTGATGATCTGTGTCTGCAAAAGCTCTTTCTGACTTAGTCACACAGACCACCAAGTTATCCTCACTTTTGTATTTATATTCCGCTCTCACTAAACAAATTTATCATAGATATTCAGAAGGGCAAAGGAGAAATGCACTGCCAAATGTCTTGCCTACAATGAAAACATCATATATAAAACTACAGAAAAACGTAGCCTGTAAGTGATTTACTAATGGCTGAAATACACTGCTTCTCCCCCTCTTCTAGTAAAATGTCAAATCCAATAGTGTAAAATATGCATGCTATGAAAATGGGTGCATAATGTAGAAGTAGAAAAGTGAAAGGAGAATGAAAGTTAATACTTAAATTACAACCCGTCTTTCTCAAGCAGCTCTGATGCTGTTTTTCACAATTTCGTGTGTTTCACATTTTCAAACATCTGAATAAAAGAGGTCTGTGGTTTGATGTCCCAACTGACTACATTTTAATTCCACTTGATTCCTGGTATCAGCTTATATAGTAACATTTAACATACTCTCTAATCATTTGAAGCCTTGTACACGTCTACTTGCCAAGATGTTGACCCAGTAATCCAAATATTGACTGCAGAAATAGTGACTTTTTATGTCCTATTATCAACTGGAGAGCTACACCGGTAATTTAGAGCTTGGCTACAAGAAGGCAAAATGCAAACCTAAATACAGCACACCTTTAAGAATAATATAATAAACATATTCATATCAAAATTATGTACCAAATGGGATTTTCAAAAATCATAGAAGGTGTTAAGTAAATAAATCTTAAATTTTCAAGGGTAATAATTGATTAATTTTTGATGGAAGACTTGGACAGATCAATTTCATGAAATTGTCTGCAGTTCAAAGATAATTTCTATTTAAAGTCTGTTTATTTTAACACTAAAAAAGAGTCCTTGAGGTGCTACCCTGTAAGTCCCTGGAAATCTACCTTATTATTACTAGGCTGTTGCTTCCTGGTAAGAAAGTTTCAGAACTATGATGATGAGACTTGAGAAATCTAGGTTCAATTTTCAGCTATTTCCCAGGCTTCATAGCTCTTCTCCAATATACTCTCATCTTCATTTTCCTTATCTAACTTTAAAGTTAGAGGATTTTATCTGAATTTTCTATATAGATTCTCATAATGATTGGTATATCCTGCCCTAATATTATAGGAATTGTCCTCTGGAAGTGCTTCTTTTCCTTTCTGTAGTAAAATGATTTACAAAGATTGATATTGTAACTTAGGCAACTAAGCTGAAGATCTAAAATTAGGAATATGAGCACATTCCTCAAAATTTACTGAGGAGATCTTGATTCTAACCTAGGAAAAGCAGCTAAACTTTTTGAATCTAAGATTTTCTGAGAGGGGTAAAATTAATATTTTTATGAGCTAGTTTTCCATCTATAAATATTTTTCTTCTGGATATGTCTCATTTTCTTATTTAGTATAATTATTGATGCATATCATATGTATGAGCGTTATTTGTATGTGTATTCCTTTTGTTTATATTATTTATATTATTGGTAATTGTATTAATTTTTCCTCAACACCATCTGTCTGTCAGCATCCATCTGCCTTCTCTAGATTTAGACATAGATTGCAAGATTTTGGAGCATGATTCATCTTTTTCTTCCCGACCCATTACAAATACTCTGTATTTCTTACAATGCCTAAAAAGTCTAGTTCTGAAAGAGTGGCCCACTTAAAAAAGTGGTCTACAATTAAAGAATAAAAAAAAAATTCTTGCTCCAAAGTGGTGGGATAACAAGTAAGTACAGATACACAGATGGCACAGTTCAGGGAAGCTTGATAGGTACTGAATAACAATAACAGCCTTCTTATTTTTCATGTTTTTGAAGACATATTAAGAAAAAGAAATGGTTTTACAGGAAACTCCTCTTACTGAGAGGTGTGTCTCAGCACCAGAAAAAAATAAAAAAAAATTAAAAAAACCCCCCAAAAACCAAAAAAAGATGCTTACACAATGGTACAGTGAGCTGCCAAGTGAACTTCAGATAAGTGATCGGAGTTACATTATAGAAAATGGAAAAGGTCATGGAAACCTTCTAAAATTGAAACAAGTCACTTAATTTGTGCCATAAATGAGTACTAAGAAAATAATGCAAAGCTGAGCAGTAAGATGACCAAAGCAATGAGATAGCAAAATGGTATTTGCAGCAAAATTTCAAATGGCTGTGAGTAGGGCAAACCAACAGGGACTGCAGGCAGAGAGGTGGAAAGTACAGTCATGAGAGAGGAAGCAAAGATAATTGGAAATGCTTTGGACATTTAAATATGGTTTCATTAAACAGAACAAACTGCAATTGCTGAAGTAGCAGACACATGCAACCAGTAGGCAAGATAAGCTCCTGGAAAATCTACATTATTGGTCACATTTAAACATTATTAATAGAAGAAAATAATTAGTCAACAAAAATTCTACTCTCTATGCAGGGGTTTGTTTTAGAAGTACATAGTGAGATGCACTGCCCATGCACATCCCTAGCAGCCTGATGGTAATTTCTTGATTCTGATTCATTTAGGGACAGACCAGAAAAAAGTGTCATTCTGAATTTCTTAGATTATTTTAGCTGTCCCAGTGTCTTCGGTAATTCATAAGATTTTCCATTCCTGCTATGCATTATTTAAATTTGTGAGTCATTTTGAGTTAAAGACAGAAACTGAGTAAGAGACTTGGTAAAAAATACAGCTTTACTGTACTTACCTGGCATGTCTCCTCTTCCTTGCTACATTTATTTATGGTAGAGAACATGTAAAAAATATTTCTGTAGGTCTTAGATTCACTTATTCATGGATCCTTTGTTCACATTCAGGTTCCCCCCTGAACAGCAGAATCTACAAGGGACAGAGTTCAGAGATAGTTTACAACAATTACATGTAAAAATGTTCATTAACAAAAATGAAACAGCTACTCTCACCACATTCTAACTAGCATCTCATTACCCTGAAAAACATTTTTTTTTAAGTTGAAATTTATATGAACTCCTAATTAAAAATGAAGTCAAATCTGCTGTAAATATATTGGACTGAGAAATATATGTTTAGTTTTTAGCTTTAGTGGGCAACAAATCAGAATCATATAGGTGTTTAAAAGCAGACGACACAAGGTTAAGGACTTGACTCTATTGACTCAATCCTCAGGAAAAGGTGAACCTGAGCTATATCACAGAATCACAAAATTGCTGAAGTTAGAAGGGATTTCAAGATCATCTCATCCATCTCCCTGATCAAGCAGGGCCACCTAGACCTGGTTACACAGGGACATGTCCAGAAAGCTTTGGAATATTTCCAAGGATGAAGATTCCACAACACCCTTGGGCAACCCATGCCACTGCTGAGTCACCTTCACACTGAAAAAGCATTTTCTGATGTTTAGACTGAATCACCTATATTTCAGTTTTGGGCCCATTTCCTCTGTTCCTGTCACTGGACACTATAGCCTTTTCCCACCCCTCTTTCAGCCATGTTTATATGTTAGTAAGATACCCAATGAGCTAAGATCTCCAATCCTCTGCAGGCTGAACAGTTTCAGTTTTCTCAGCCTTTCTTTGTATGACAGGTGCTCCAGTCCTTTAACCATGTCAATGACCCTTCTTTGCAGTCTGGACATGTCTCTCTTGTACTGAGCAATGCAAAGCTGTGGTCTCACCAAGTGCTGAGTTCAGGGAAGGATTATGTCCCTTGGCACATAGACGTCATTCCTTATGCAGCCCAGGATACCAATAATCTTGTGAGTGTCAAAGACACCATTTACGTTCATCGTGCCCAGCTGGATCCTTAGGTCCTTTTCTGCCAAGCTGCTTCCCAGTTTGATGGCCCCAGCTTGTACTGCTGCATGCAGCTGTTCCTCTCCAGGTGCAGGACCTGGCACATGTTCTTGTTAAACTGATCCCTGGCAGGTGGTAATCCTGTTTAGTCACTAGTTTTCCATCCTTCTCTTTTTCCAAAACTTTCATTTACGTTGATGATGGGGATGAACCCTGACTGCTGCTTTTCTGCAGATGGTGTGTGAAGCTTTTCAAGATGCTAAGTCTCAGTGACAATCTTTCCTGTTCTCCTTTTCTGATGCTCATTTCTGCTCTTAATTCCTTCACTTGCAGGAACATCTCCTCCATGATGGCAAGCTTTCCTCACAGGATAGAGGTGCATCTTTTGTGGAATTCCTTCCATCCTCTAACTTGTAGGGCTGATTCTGCTGCCTGAGACTTAGTTTGTAATGAAGCCTCTACCCTTGCAGGGACAGCTGCTCTAACACCTACAGAGGAAAGTGCCCTACAACGTTACCACCATGTGTGAGACTAGTACAGCAACAGAATTTCACATGAGGCCACCTTTCACACCCCCTTCTTTTATCCTTATGCTCAAACTACAGTGTGTGTTGGCCTTCTCTGTTAGCTAATGTTAGCACATTAAATCTATATATTCTAAATCTCAGGTCATCAAAAGATACAACTGTTCCAAGCAAATTCAGAATATAATTTTATATTCTTGAAGCACTAAAGAAGCCCTTGATGCTTAGCTTTCAATAGGTCTCTTTCTGTTTTACTTACTATTACTAGACCTTGTATAAGAAAAGAATCTGTTCTTCATGACTCTATGTCTGAAAGTCCACTGAGAAGCTCAATTACTGTAATGCTTATAACAGGTATAAGAGTGATTTTTCACACCTATATATCATTAAGTTAGCAGGAAATGTGTGAATCCCTTCATTTCAGTCTTTTCTTAAGCCTGTTTAAAGAAACCTCAATGTCTTGTCTCTTCCTACTGAACCCTCAGCCTCTCTGTGTTCAGTCACCTGGGTGACTCCAGGTCCTGATCACCCCAGGTCCCTGAGCCCTTTATTATTACTGCAAAAGGTCAGCAGCTCACAACCCCTTGTTGATGTTGAGGACCTAGAAATAAAACAACATACTTTTGAGACTATATTAGTATATAAAGGCTTGGAGGATTTATTGGAGGTGTCCAAGAGACAGATATGGAAAGTGCCCACCCTACACAGGGTGAATGCATGTTTAAAAATGTTTAAAAAATTAGCATAATTGCAAAATCCCAAGTAACAGACATAAGTGGTGAGGTAATTCTTTCTTGGTTCAACTTTTTCTAAATCCTACCCCTCAGATAGGACCTAAACTTTTTTTATGAAAATGTGTCTTGAAGACTTGGTTTCAACTTTGCCTCCCAGGAAGAACCAAGATAGGATAGGGGCCTTGGAGCCACTGGAATGTTTTGTCTTGCTACCTACCAGGGTAGGGAAAAGTACTAGGGCTAGATAGGAACTATATAACTGTACAACAATAAAGTTAGAATATATACATATATATGAAGGAAACATAACAGCAAAAATCATTCTGGCATCACTGTCTCCAAACACCCAAAGCTCAGCCTGCAGCTTGTTCTGTATCTGCACACTGAGCTGCCTGCCCTGAAGGTATTCCTCAACACAAGAATTTTGATAAGGTAGAATTAAAGTAGAGGAAATATGAAAAAATTCCAGTAAAAAAAAAAAAAAAAAAAAAAAGGGGAAATTAATAATAGTAAAAAAAAAAAAAAAAAGCCAAATTAAGGAAAAAAAAGTCTAAAAACCCGAGTTATGATAAAACCTACAGGAAAGCTAAACATCTGAGAGTTAAACAGATTTGTCATCCAAATTAAGTCATTCCTACTTCTGTAGGCTTGTGACTCTCTCACCTTATTTGCTGTCAAATACAATACAAAGAATGTTTGCCAAACCCACAGGTTGTATGAATTGTTGATTCATTTTTAAATCAAGGGATATTTTTCTCTTTATAAATAATAAAGCACAAATACAGGCTTCTTCTGTTGAAATTGTGGAGACACCTATGAATTCTTCAGTACTACCTCAAGTTATGATAAGATGGCAACTTCCAGACAATTTTCTTCCCATGGAATATTCATCATGAAGATGATATCCAGCTACAGTGTGACATTTGTAAGTTTCAGTATGAAACCTCAGGGTCTCTGTAGCCTCCTTCAGCCCTCTGCCTAGAGCGTGCAGATGGAGAGGGCCTTACTTGTGTTACAGAGCTGACAGCTGCCATCACTACCATCATGAACCCCACTGTTACTTCTGCTGCTGAGAAGACCAGTTCTCTGGATGAATGAATACTGTTGTTTCCAAACAGGGATATTCAGGTGACAGAAAGACTATTGGAGACATGGCTGTGGAGATACAGCCTTCATCTTCAGCAAGGGCATTACCATTCTTCCTCACTTCACCTCACTCCCAGCAAGAACAAGCTCCTGGCTTCAAAGGCCATAACAGAAGAGATGTTCTGAAATTTTGTATCAGACTGTTTTACTTTTTAATTTTCCTGCAATTTTAATTTGAAATCACTCAGATGGCACAAGATGCCCATGTTTAGATAGCTGAAAGAGTAGGAGAGAATTCAAATGCAGCAGTAAGTTTTAACTGGAGGGAGTTTGCATGTGTTGAAAGTAGGTTTCCTAAATGCCCGTTGTGATTTGTCAAGAGAAAGGGATTTACCTTGACTGTCAAGTGACGCCACTACGTGTGACCACTGGAAATCCTAAACCAGACTCCTGCTTCTAGTGAGATGAACATGCATCTCAGCTTGGTTTCATTTCACTTAATTTTAAGAACTGATTTAACTCACACCAGAAGAGTAAAAGATAGGGATGAGATATAAACAATTGAATGTATGGAAAAGTAGTAACATAGAAAAACACTCTTTAGAAACCCTCAAGTATTGCCAAATAGGTGCAATTTGTTACCCTAAGGGAAGGTTTTACAATTAGAGGGATAAATATGGGCCATTTTCTTGAATCTGAGTAATGACTGGCATATGGAATTGTAAACCTAATCTTCTGTTAGGCTGTGGGTGTCTCTATGTCAGTTGTGTTTGTTGTTTCCTTCCTGTCTTCAACACAATTGCAATTGGTTCAGGTTCTGCTTTAAAAATTAATCTAACAATCCCTATGATTCACTATAGAACGAGGTGGGCTACCTTCAAGACATGAAACTACATGACATGGAGTCTTCTGGTTGTCCTCATGTGGGATTTACTACAGCACAAAGCCTCACTACTGTAGAAGATTAACTTAATTACTGTCATGAAATTCCTTTATCACACCAGGGAAAGTTTTATTAATATAATTGATGTCTTCCTCTTGAATGTAGAATAATGATTGTTACGATATCTTATCTAATCCTTATCAAACCTGAACAAACTGCTCTTGTAATTTTATTTCCTGTTGTTTTACTGGTAAGAAAGGTATGAGATGTCCATTTTCCCTCAAGTGCAGAAACTGAAAGAAGACAGAGTAAAGGTAAAAACTAGAGTTCATGGTGGCAGATGAAGTTTAAATCAACAGAGATTGAGACACTGTTTGCTTGTATGGAGAGATTACATGATTCATGGGAAAAATTTCTAATAATTTGTTTTATTTATTTTTCTCCCCTAAAGGGACACTTTGTGGCATGTAGATTCATAATAAAAGAATATATATACTAATTTATGTAAGAAAAAGAGTATGTTTTAGTGTGTGTGTATGCATATTGTGCATGTTTATTTATATTTCATAAACATAAATATAACTTATAATTGCATTTAAATGCATTATTTGTATATTTAAAATCTATGTCTTTATGTTATAAGCTGATGTATATTTGCATGACATATAATGGAATAATATCATTATGTCTCTTGGATATGTATATATGAAGTTTAGTTTGATAGCACTGGTGAATCTGAGCATGGTCTTACTGGCCTATAGACTATGGCATATAGTAACAGCAGAACTGCTCTTGAAAGGCTTATGATCTCAATATTGAAGGCAGGAAAAGAAAAATGGTAGCAGGCTAATAAGAATTTTTATAGGAAAAAAAAAGAGAGTGTACAGTGTGTCCTTATTTACTTTTCACATGGTAACCTCGCCGCCCACTCTCCTTTGTCTTGCTGCCTGGCCAAGTCTGCTGCACAGTCTTGATTTATGACAAGCTCTCTCCTGTTTTATTACTGGCCATGAAGAAACACTGCCCCTCTTTGAGCACTTCAGGTTTTAAAGATAGTCAAAAAATAAGCAACTTACTATATTTGTCCAACACAAAGTTCCTAGCACTTCTTACCCCGTAAGGGTGGCAGAATTTCTCTTGTGCCCCTTACAATACTCCTATACATAAAAAAGTGCAGTTTCTTATACCTATGTGCTCAGTCACACAGTATTATTCTGCACAAATAAATGGTAAGCCTACAAATCACATGATTCCAGTATGTTTTGAAATAAAATAGATTTATTAAATACAGACTATCTTCTCCTTTTCATTACTAGTCATTTAGCCTGTGAAGCAGTCCTTGAAAGGGAAGAGAAAACATATGACAACTAGTAATTTGCAAGAGCTGGATCTGCTTCAGTGAACAATAGCATTACCTGGGATAGTCTCGAGGTCCAAAAGTGAGCTCATAGGTCAGACAATACTAGACCTTCTTCAAATAACAGAATGGCTTCTCTCAGGAACTTTGTATTTCTGTAAAATCTGTGTGTCAACTTGTTTGAACAAGGAGAAAGAAGGCAGGAAATACAGAGAATGAAAAACCTGTGAAAGAATACAATGGAAGGAAAAGAAATCATTCTAATCTCTCTGGACCTAACTAATTATGAATAGAAAAAGACTGATGCCTCCAGTTTAAGTAAATCATTAGTAATTTTCTGCACTAAGAGAAAAAGCTGAGTTCAGAGATGTAAAAAAGATTTAAGATCATAGGTGCCTAAGTGCAAAGTAAGACATAGTGGGAAATACTCTTAAAAGGCAAATGCAGTGACAAAAACTCCTTATTGCTATTAATAGATAATAAATGGGACTCCTCTGAGTTAACTTTTCATGTGTACATTCCAGGAAAATGGCAAGGATTTTTTTTCAGAAGACTTGGGTAGGGAGGGATATTAACCAGAGCAATGATAGTTTAAATTATTCTGCAAGATATGACAGGGATATAATGAAATACTGCAGAGAATTATGACTTCACCATGCAGATATTGTGTGTATGTAACACAAAAGGTTAAGGGTCCTTTAAAGTTAAAATTAGGAAAAAATTAAGCAGAAAGATTTGACATGTGGCTCTTAAAACAGAGATGCACTTGATATGCCTTTAATAAATATAAATTCCATTATTAATACAGTAAGTGCACTTAGTAGAAGCATAATGATAAGAAATACACTGTCATTGTTAATACATTAATCCTAGAGAAAATGTAAACAGCACTAAATGGAATTATGTGTCTATATACAAAGACAGGTGGGTTGAAATCTAATTAATTTCTTTTATACTACAAGCATTTCTCGAAAATATTTGAAAGCTAACATGAGTACTCCTGCAAATTCTTCTAAAAAGAATTATTGAAAATAAATTAAAAATGCTAGCACTCTTTGTGCTACTAACAATATTTCTATGGATTGTTTCTTGCAATTTATTTTCTATTCAGTCAAGATATAGAACTCTACGTGTTTTGTGAACTTTATCACCAGACCACTAACTGTGTGTTTGCATGACAAAATATAACAATTTGCAGGTCAAATTTAATCACTGAGAAAAAAATCTTATTAAATGTATTTTGACTTCCTAAATTGTTTTTGGATGTCTTTGAAGAAGAAAAAAAAAGAAAAAAAAAAAAGCCATATTTGCTTTCTGTAAGTTGTTGGGGTTTTTTGTTTTTGGTTTTTGGTTTTTATAATAGCTATGTTTCTCAACGTGCAGATAAATATCCCATCTCTCTAGTATGGAACATTTGATAACAAGTATTTCCATTTCCAGACAGAAAGGACAGGACTTCAAGCATATATTTCCAGCCTGTTGCCTATAATTTTGTAGGCCCTGATTCAAGCATGCACGTAGATTTAGCTTTAAGCATTTGTCTTCATCTTATTAAGCACATGTTTAAGTCTTGACTTGAAAAAGGATGCCTTCCAGAAAAGAGATCTAGAGTGATGCTGTTCCTGGCTTCTGACACTGAATTGAGTCAATGGGTCTTTCAAACCACAAAAAACCCAAATTTCTTACTTTCAAATTAGTTTGCTACCTCTTCTTTTTCTCTCTCTTTTTTTTTAAGGAATGAAAGACATTCATGAGACTTGCAATTGTATGTCACATGCTTCCTTCTCTATTCTCCTTTTTTTTCTGTTTGTTCCAATGCTGTCTGCTGTTCTCACACAGGGTTTGAATATTATTGATTCCCTTAAATTTTAAAGGAGGTGAGTTCAGCGAGAACAGCTGATCTTCCTCATATTATATGTTAATGATACCTCTGTTGCTTTTGCTTGCAATTCGTCACACCTTTTCTTTCTGTAAGCAGCAAAAGAAGCGGTGTTATAGTAACCATCAGACTAATTGTAACTGCTAGTGTTTAATAAAGCAGGAGTGCATAGGGCTGTTCTAGGCTACCCAAATAAATAGCAGAACTGCAGCTTGGAAGACTACATTGATTAAATTCACTACTAGAAGTCCAGTTGTCTGCTATCTCTAAAGAGGTCTTTGGTTCTAAGATTGACCTGATTTTAGAAATACAAAATTTTGGCAAATCTTATATAGCATAAAATTTGAGAAGCATGAAGAAGAATAAGAATAAAAGTCATATCAGTTAGTAAAGGGAAATATATGCAGTTTTAGAAAAGGTGAAATAAAAAGAAACCCTTGAGCACTATCTGTCAGCCTTACCTCTGTGATAAGTAAATGCCACTAAATTGAAGATGAGTGTGTTTGGCTGATGGATTGTTAGATGGGTAACAAAATGACTGGATGGCCATGTGCGAAGAGTTATCATGAATGGTTTAACATCCAAGTGGAGATCAATAACGTATCATGTCTCTCAAAGGTCCATACTGGGACCAATAATTCTCTTCATGTCTTCATCAGGGATGTGGACCTGGTATTGCGTGCTCTCCCAACAAGTCTGCAGATGATGGCAAGATGAGTGGGGCAGCTGATCTGCGTGAGTGAGGGGATGCCATCCAGAGAGGCCCTGACAGGCTTGAGGAGTGGCTCCACATAAATATCATGAAGTTCAACAGGTCCTGCACCTGGGTTGAGACTGTCCAGTAACAGACTGGGACATAAATGAAATAAAAACATCCATGTAAGGAAAGACTTGGGGATAATGGTGGGTGAAAATTTGAACATAAACTGTCTCTGTGACCACAAAGAGAACTATATTATACATTGTGTAAAAAGAAATGTGATCAGCAGGTCGAGGGAGGTGATTCTTACTCCTCTTCTCTGCTCTTGTGAGAACCAACCTGCAGCAATGTATTGAGCTTAGAGCTTCCCAACAAAAGATATAGACTTGTTGGAGCAGGTCCAGAACAGGAAGATGAAAATGGTCAGGGTGCTGTAGCATCTCTCCCATGAGAATAGGTTGAGATATTCAACCTAGAGAAAAGAAGGCTCTAGGGACACCATATTGTAGCTCTTCAGTATGCAAATAGGAATTCTAAGAAGGAGAGGACTTTCTATCAGAGCCTGTAAGTGACAAAAGAAGAGGCAGCATTTTTAAATGAAAGCAGGTAGGGTTAGACTGAAAATAAAGATTTTTTTGTTCTTTTTATGTGAGTGTTTGTCCAGAGAATTTGTGGATGTCCCATCACTGCATGTGCTCAAGGCAAGGTCATGGTGGAGGAGGTTTCATATAATCTCATTGCTTTTTGTCACTGGCAGAGTGGGAGTTTCAGACAAAGTGTGTTAGAGAAGGCCTCTGACTCATAAGGTGCAGAAAGGGTCCCTTGTTGTGTAAGATCCTTCTCAGAGAGGAACCTAGGTGCAACCGGTTTGAATCTTAGCCCCAGACTTTGTCAGGGTTAGTGGCCAAAGGATTGTACATGTGTAACAGGACCTTTATACAACTTTGTCACTCAGGATGAAGAATGGAAAACCAAATATTCTTATATAAATAAAATTATTTATTTAAATGGATTACAATGATTAGACAAAAATACCTTAATCAGAATTATTTACTACATGGTATGGATATACCTACTTATACAGTGCACTATTTTTGAAAAAATATTGAAGCAATTTTATTTAAACAACTATATTGAAGCAATAGTAAAGCCAGAAAAACAATTGCTAAATAGAGATTGATGTTACTTACCTATACTAACCACCATACTCAGATTTCTTTTTCTTAGCCTTGAGAAATAACCTTGAGGGTCTTCCTCATGCAAAGGAAGGATCTTCACACACTTTAGGGAGATACATTACAAGTCCCCACTGTGCAAAAATGAGACTGACTTTTCACAGTAGAAAGTGATTGACTGTCATATACATGCATTTTTTGCATTATGTGCTGTCAGACATATTCAACAAAATATGCTTTGTGCTAAAAAGTGTTAGCAGTTCTGCTCATCACTTTTGACTCTGTATCGGGGTCTGCACATCTTTGCTGCTCCAGCTTCATTCACGGTCTCTCTGTCTTGCATATTCTTGTGGTGGATCTGATTGATTGGTCAAGCTGGCCTCTGCATTCTTCAGCACTAAGAACAGCAGACCCCCCCTTGTTCTGTCTGTCCACTGATCAGAAGACCCTTCCTGCCCCACCAAACAGGAGGCTCTCCTTGCTCAGGCCACCAACAATAACAAAGTCTGACCTGCTGTGTCCCCTCTTATGCACAGCATTGCACTACACTCTTGAACAAGTAGATCTAGTGTCAGATGTCCCTGTCCATGGTAGAGGAGTTGAACTTAGTGATTTCTAAGAAGTCGTACTCTTACCAGTTCTATTCTTATTTCTGATCTTGAATGCAAGTCTAAGGCTAAATGTGATACTGTGAACTAATCTCTTAATCCTAATTGACACAGAACAACTTGAATTTGGCAGGACTAGCAATATCACAGGTTTTCAGAAGCTCTGCATGCATCGGTGCTAACCTTCAAGGTACTAATTCCTCTTCCTTCCTACTCTTTAAGACATGTTGTGCAGTGAAATATCATCTGAAAATCCTCTGCTAAATAGCAACTCACATGTATGAAATCATAATGCTTTAAATTAAAATTAATCCATACCCTCTAACACTGTAAAATAGGTTAAAAAATCATGATAATTAACTGCAATGGTGAGTTAAGGATGAACTTTGTTTCAGGACAGTCAGGATGAGTCTGATTAAATGATAAAGGGCACAGAGAAATGGAACTCTAATCCCTATTTTAAAAATCACACTTCAACACTTACTCACTTATTTACTTGCATTATCAATAATCTGCCTTAGTGTTTTATCACTCTTCTGCATTCCCTTTTCAATCGATTACATTGAATTAAAATCTCACCAAGCATCATAATGCCTGATAGTGCAACACGCTCCACCAATAGAGAGTGAAGATGATGTCACCCCAAAGCCAGGCTCTCCTCTATGTACTCTCTGCAGCTGGCAGTCTCGCACCACTCAGGTGAGCTACACATCTCTATGGGGCTTTCCTTCTAATTGAAGCATGACTTATAATATTTGAAGTCCTCTAGTTTTCTAGAAAATTTAGTTTGAGACTTGGTGATGATGCAATATGACTGCCTGAAGTACAATGTGTGAAAATCAAATGATCGCACTAAGATTAGATTCCTGAGCTTCTTCAAACAGTGCTGATCCTGCACTAATGTTGACATATTTGATATTTCTTAAGAGATTTGGTTTTGAATGGCTCTTTTTTGTGCATGATCTGTTAAAAATACATATATCAGCCCCCTAAATGTCAGTTCCTTCTAAAGGAGGAACAGGATGGTTACGTTTTCTTTTTTCTTTTTTTCAGTAAAGAGAACACACAAGTTTGTTATGGGACCCATTCAGGAAATATGAGCAACAGGATTTAAGTTCTGCAAAAACACAGATCATTGCAACCTCCCTGGAAAGTTTCTGGTTTTTACAACCTGTTGTTTCTTCCATATATGTAAAACTATTGGGATTTACACCATTTGAAAGAAATACAATTGCAGATTTTGATATAATAATTCAATCACTAATTGCACATTACACTTCATTTTATAAATCATTTAGGAATGGCTAGTAAACACTCAGAGGTTATATATATATGTACGCATAATAAAATTTATCTTCTGCCATTTGCCTATTTTATATAAGTACAAATTAGGCATTTAATTAATATCCTTCACTGTTTTATTTGAATATCTTTGTACATACTGAATATCAACAGAAGGTTTCATCCATTTGCTGGGATACTGGTATTTCTGAGGTCAAAATCCTGGTAGACTAATGTATCTTAAGTGCTATATGGTACTGGTTCATAAAAGAAAAAATAAAATTACTACTTATGAAAAGAATTTTGCAGTTCTGGGGTTTTCGTCTTTTGGATGATGTAGCAAAAAATTACTCTTCATTTAAAGCATTCTTAATAATTTCTTAATCACCCCAAGTGCAAAGTACCAATAAACGTGCCCACAAGCACCAGGTTTTTCTGAGCCAGGTCAAATGCACTGACAACCTCCTGGCTTATGTCAGCAATTGAGTATCCAGTAACATGTTAAACTATTCATTTCCACAAAAATTAAGCTTATGAGCATGGTCTGCTTCCTAAAACTGACCTGTAGAAATTCTGATAGGTTAGCTTAGTCTACAATTAGGAATTTCTAGAGATTAAGTTTTAGGGAATCTTCTTTAAGCAAAGGGTATGATGTCAAGTGTTCATTACCAACCATTTTTTTGATGTCTCAGGATTTATTTCATTTCCTAGAGCTTGCTTATTACAATTCTCAACCCATAAACTTTATTTCATTTAGCAAGCTTTTTTTTCCCTTTAGTTTTATCCAGAAGTGGTATAATTTTACAGTTAATTTTACAGTTAGGAAATTTCTCTCTGAATTTAAAATAAATTTCAATCATAGTTAGAATAATACTGGCAGAGCAAATTCACCTCCAGTCAGGGTGTTGTAAATGAGTATTCTTTGTTTTAGATCAGCCCATAATGAATTCATTCAAACCATGATGTTTAAATGCCTAGCTAGTGGCTGCTAAAGCAAATATAAAACTGAGACTTTATTAAAGTGGTGTAGCCTTAAAACAGTACAAATTTGGATACAGGATTATGTTCATATACAGATATATATGCACCACAGAACTAAATATTTAACTGAATTGTATAAATTAATTTCATTTGTATCTTTACTGCCTCATCTGTTCTGCTCCTGATGTCCCATCAAACCCAAGTTTTGCATTCTTAATCCTTAAATTGCTTCAAATGGATTCCTTTGTTGTTGTTCTTGTTATTAAATCAAATTGCCATAAAAATGTTTCCTCCTTCTCCTTACAGATTTGGCATTTCTTCTCTGAAGCAATTGGGCTGGAAGCCAAAGCTGTAGAAGAATCAGTCCTGGATCAGTAACAAGGTTTTATACAAGCACACTGTGATTTTACACATTTCTCTACAGGGTTAGAAATGGGAGCTTGCTTTCTTGGAAATTAGAGATTCCCATTTTCCCAGTGGGATGCCCAATCCCTCATACAAATTCTGAAAAGACAAAGGAAAACAGATGTTTAAAACCATTATGTTTTCTTTGTGAACAAAAATGTGTTTCATGGCATAATTTTTTTCAAAAAACAACATTTATCATTGTTCATCCCTGAAACATGGACATTTATCTGCAACAGATAAATATTTTTATTCAAAATCTGATAGGGAAACCTCATAATATTCATGTTCTACAACCTCTGTATTTTTATAGACTACATCTTGTTAGATTTAGATACAGTTTTCCCCTTTTGTTGATAGACGTGTAGATTTCAGATAGTTTCTACTGTAACACAATCTGACCAGATATTTTTTCCCACAAAGCAGAAAACCAGAGTCATACTACTAAAATTAAGCTTCTATGAGGCATGAGTACCACATTTCATTGGGGGGGAAAAAAAAGATAGATTTTGCTTTTTCATTGGAGTATTTTGACTCCAGACATGACAGTTGGGACAAAATACTTCTTTTTTTTTTTTTTTTTTTGCAGAAAATTGCACTTTTTTTTTTGTTTTGTAATAAATTTCAGTTACAATTAATTAAGTATTCCAGTAGTAAATTATGGTGGCAATCCAGAAATCATTTTAGCCAACCCTCATCATTATTAAGATCTTTTTGTTATAACTGGAGATTTCAGCAGTGACCATGCCCTTGGGAAATGAGAAAGAACTGCAGTCTTTAGAAGCCTGACAAGGGGCAGGTACGGTTTTCCAGAACTGATTATGGTATCTTATGGGTTTATGTCATTTATATTTTCATTTTGTTTTGCTATGAAAAAAAAATTCATATGGAAAACATATGTATGTTTATGTTATTTTAAAACGGACACTATTTTCAGTATAGTTGACTTAATGTTGGTACAGAAAATAGACACTTTGCTTTTCATGACTTTCTCAGCCAAGCTATACTACTTTACAATACATTAACATAGTTTTTCATGTTTAATATCCTTGTGGGGAAGACTGAATGAAAAGAAGGAAAAATTGCCCATGCTTAATAATATTAGCATTTAAGTTGTCCCACTAGACATTAAAATTTGCACCTCATTAAAGCAAAGATTGTGCTTGAAGGACAGATTGCAAGGAGGTAGGAACAGGAGAAGCAACTAAGACGTTATTGAAGTAAATGAGGTAAGACGGCTGAATTTTGCTCTTTAGAGCCTGATTTTTGTAAAATGTTTCTTGCATCCAACAAAGAAAGAGAAATCTTTAAAATGGAGCCTAAGTCCATGTTAAAAGACAATAGTATTTACATTTCTTTTTTTAAGCATTGGTGGCTTTAGTGATGCCTTCCAGAATGGCTGAATTAATAGAAAATTAGCATTTTGATTAGTAGTTTGAGTCTTCTATCTTAGTTCAGAGATAAAACAAAGAAGGTATAGTTGACATTTGACTAAAGCAACTTCAAATCCCTTTAGTAATTAATCTAAATGCTTTTATGGAGACCTCCTCTAGAAAAACCTCACAGTACTACTTCATATCTTCACATCATCTTCACAGGCAGCTGTGGATAGTTAACATCTGAAAGCCTGATCATTTCTAGTGAGAGTTTTGACCATCAATCAAGCATAGGGAAATAGGTTAGACTTGAAGGGGTTTTTAGGTGTATATCTGATTTCCTTGACTAGGGTTAGACATCTGGGATGCCCTATAGTATCTGAGACATTTGTGTGAAGCCATAAACCAAAATCAAACCTTTTCTTCATGTAGTGGCTTAAAAGGCCAACTGGGTATATTGATTCCTGCGTGTAACCAGCTCCCAGTAAAGTTATTTGAGTTTTTTTAATGTCTGTTATTAACTCTTCACACTGGTAAGAATTTATGTTGATGCCTGAGGTAGGTGTGGACTGATACTCAGATGAGCAGTGCTCACTTAAGGCAAAATCTAAAATAATGTATAGGCTGGCTGTGCATAATTGTGCCCATATAGGATTTTTTTCTCCTTCTTCCATTCATTTATTAAATACAGACTTCACTCAAGTGATTTTAATGGCTAATACATCTTACATTTTATAAACTATGTACCAGTTCTTTCACTAAAATGGCCAGAGCATTTGACTTCTTTCTAACTGTACTTTTTTTTTTAGCTACTACACCCTTCTTACAGGAGGGGAATAGGCAAGTGGAGAACCAGCTGGCATATTGTCTTCCTGTTCCAAACGATCAGAGTACAGCTAAATACTTAGCAGTTAATACTACTTCTAACCCTGAGATATGGTTCAAGGCCAAGTTTTCATGCACTAATTGTGCTGTTTCGGAAATGCTTACCTCCTGGAAGCCATTTTCTGTTCACTGGAGTGGCTAAATAAACACAGTCTGTATGATTTGGCTCCCCAGACTAAATTATCTTTTTTGGATGCTTTGACTACTTGACCAATCCAGTTTTTTAAAAGAAAATAAACATGACATTACGGACTGTGTTCAGGCTGAGAAAAGACTATACTTTAAAATGCAATTCTCAGGTAATCAAAATTGAAAAAGGCTTGGTCCAGTGGAATTCTTTTATCTGGTGATGCCTATTTGAGAAGAACTGCTGTTCACAGACCCTTTTCTCAGAAACACCACTGGAAGGGAATGGATGTATGTGAAAAACGGCAAATAAATTCTGGGATTTGGAATTGGGAAAAAAGATACCAAGAGAAGAAATGTGTTTAATTTATTTTCACTGAGGGATTGGGTATTTTTTCACAGTTTTTTCTGACCTCATAGTGAGTAGATAGAGAGGATCAATACAGATCTTCTAATCTGAAAATCTAGGAATACACAATACTTCTTCAAGTAATTATTTTTTCACTAATCTCTTTTAATTTATGTGCTTTATCAGGTGCTTGTATTCTGATTATAACTGTACAATAATGATGAATCTGTGTTGTACTAAGCAGAGTGCTCCTCGGAGGGCTTCCCTAGAAGTATCTCCTAATTCTCAGGATAGTCTGATATATGGCCAGAAGTTCATTCTGTCTTACAGATGACCATTATTAAAGCTATCTAACCAATTTTCCACTAGGTAATAATGGGAAGCTGGTACTGGGTAGGGAATTTAGGCACAGCACGGGTTAGTAGACCTTGAGGAAAATTCTACTTGCTGGTCTACTCTGGCTATTTTTCATATTGGAAATATTTCCCACTAGTTCAGAACCATCCCAAAAAGTACAATAAAGAATATTACAGTAGTTCTTATATCCTTTGAATCCATGATGCAGTTCAGCTTGCAAAGTAACATAGGAGCAGCCAATATGACAATTTGATACAAAATATATACAAGTGGTCTGAAAATACCCTTACCCTTTCTATATTATGTTTTTTCAATTATTTTTCAAATCATCTTTCATTACAATAAAGGGATTCAATGAATTGATGTTACTTTAATTATATAGCACGTATTTCACATAAAGAATATAATGTGTGGAACTCATGTTTTCTTTCATGACCTTTTCAGTAAATTAGAAATTCATTTAGAAGATGTCAAATAAGAATTCATAAATTCTGAATTCAGATGCTTTTATTCTATAGAAAATTATGTCAGAACTTCATTTTAACTTTCTAGTATGTGACCCTTGGATAACTGAAAAAAACTTTCCCTCTGGGCTGGAATTAATAATGGAAAAAATGTGAAAACAAGCATTTCTTTTGAAGACATTCAATATGATTAGAGACAAGAAGCTATCTCACTTATTAGAACACAGGACACATATTCATATTCCCTCATTTCTAGAAATAAATATCCTGGTAAAGATGACATCTGAGTCACCTGTATAGCTAAACTTAAGTGGTTCCTTTTCTTTTGCCTGAAATCATAGCCATGTTTAAATTTTGTGAGAGCAATGAACTCCCTTCTCAAGGGCTGATTGGAAATGACTGAGCTCCCTATAGTTATATAAAATCTATCTGGTACTAACACAGACCAGACAACAGAAGAAAATGTATTATGAAAGGCATTCTTAGTACACTATACTCGTTGGCTTTCTAGTGACTGATCTTGCTAAATCAATATTCACTACTACAGGCAATCCTCTGCCATTTCTGTCTTTGGACCAAATCCTACCTTCATTTTTATATGTGTGACAATGCAAGGACAGCAGATGTACCCACAAACAGACAAAACAGGAATTTTATCCACTAGGACCTAGTGAATGACTATTGCTTGACATCTTTTTTAGCAATGTTCTACTGATTACCATTATGATGAAGAAGAAAAGAAATAAGATTTTGGGCCATGGCAAGGACCAGGTTTTTATTTCCTGTAGTAAATCTTATAGCTAATACCAGACAGGAAATGGGGCAAAAGAAGCAGCATTTAGGGCAATTGCTGCAGATAAATTACAGAGGAAAAAGTCTTAATAGCAAATGTAAAGAAACTAGCAAGAGCAAAACCTTTGTCTTCTCAAAGAAACTCTAGCTACAATAACCACAGTGAATTCAGCTTCCAAATACAGTCCTTGCAGGAAGAAGAAAATCTCCCAATAGCATTTTTTAAAAAGGAAATGCACAAGTAGGCAGGATTCCCATCCCAATGTTTCTAAAACAAGTTCTTTGCTCCTCAGACTCAAAAAGAAAAGCAGCTGTATTCCCCTAATGAGGTCCACAGTATAAAATAAGCTTCCTTAAATATGTACACCACCTGCCTTTAAATTTCTCCGCGGGGTTACTATGGCATCTTTTTTTTTTCTTTTTTTTTTTTTTTTCTCGTTTCCATTTTGGAAAAGTTAATGATATCTCAAGACTTCTGATCTGTGTATTTTCAAATGTTCTTCTCATTGAGTCAATGGAAATCTTCGGCGCACAAGAAATATGAGATAAGAGCCACTGGTTGGTTATTTTTCTAATTATTCAGAAACTCCTCAACTCAGCTTATATCACTGTTGTAAACTTGGATGGGGCCCTAGTTAGTTTTTGAAAACAAATTGCTATTAGAAAATAAATTATATTCAGAAGATATCATTGAGCACTTTGGTCTTTTTGCCCATTTTTAAATGGTTGTTGCGTCTTTTTAGAATGATCTGCCTTAGAATTATGAGGGGAAACAATCCTTCCCCCAGCTGATAGCTGTATAGGTGGCCCTTTCATGAATATTTATTTGATGCATTTTCCATTTTTCGATCATGTTCTTACTATGTAAAGAAAAAGGCTTTTACAGCTCAGAGAAAAGTTTCAATGACAAGTACAAAAGACTAACAAGAGTCAAAAATCCTTCATATAACAATCCAAACAAACCCCTCATAGCATAATGTCCACAGTGATGTCAGCTTCAAAACATGCTCCATTCTGATGAGAGGAAAAAGCCAATTAGACAAGTTATCCCAAAGCAATGTCAAAAGCCTACAAATTACAGTAGCTATAAAAGCCAATCCCAACAGACTTCTACAGACATGTAAATTAATGCCATTGAAAAGCAATGTAATCAGGTCTCATTTATCATAATAATATCTTCTGATATTATAATATCTGCTGAGACCTGATAGCAATCTATGTACATCACAGGCAGTTTATTTAAAGAGATAACAACTGCTACTTGAGCAGCTCTGAACACAGCTGTTTTAATTGCCCCAAAAGTAAGTAGGGAAACTGAAATTCAAAAAGTGACCTATTGCAGTATTTGCTTGGGCTAAACTAGAATCAACTGCACTCATTTCCAAGTTGGGTGGAAGAGACTAAAGAGCAAGAAGTTTTGCTTTTCCAAAATTACAACAGGTTTTAAATCTCTTCTAACTTAATACAGAAATACCTGAAAGCTCAGAGACACTATGCTTCAAATATTTTTGAGACCAGAGATAATAAATTAAAGATTACTCTCCTGCTCTATGCTAAAATCATTGCTTCTAACTGAAGTCAATGATAATGCTCTTTCTGTACCACTCACGATAATAGAATAGTAATGGCTGAGATTTTTTTGCTGTAACAATATTTATGACCCAGGGGCTCTCTAAGGGTGAAGCAATATTATGTTGTTTCAACACTATTTCAAAATAACTTGAAAGAAAAGCCTAAACTATCTGAATGAATTCAAAAAGACAGAATTTTCACAATCTTGACTGTGTTTTCCTGCTAATTCCCTACTTTCCTGTGTATAAGTTTCAAAACAGACAATACTGTCTTACTGCATCTGTCAGTGAAGAGAACAGAGCAAAGCAGAAGAGAAATAAGAATGACTCATTTCAGCTCTCTCTCCAGTAGAATTTGCTTCCTTACTGGTAAACAAAGCAAAATCAATCTCATTTTTGCCTTTAAAGAATTCAATAACTATGTTTTCTTACCAAGCATTTGGATCTTTATGTTTTTCTTCTGTGAAAATTTTTGGCAGTAAAGATATGTGGCTTAACTCTCAAGGCTCTGTCTGAGATAAGAACTCACTGTAGCTCATCTATGTTTGTTACAGAGATTTCCGCACAGCATCCATAGCTACCTGTTCCTAAGCCTCTGTTTGCTTAGTGATATGTTAAAGCAAACCCATTCTCACTGATGATCAAGCTCAAACACTGGATCAGAAACTGGAATGGTGTGCCAGGGCAGAGGGCAGCTAGGAGGACAATTGGAGGCAATGCTGATGTTGGCAAACCTGGATTTGCTAGAATGATCTTTGAGATCATTGGTCAAAAGGATAAGTCATAAATTATTCCAGACAAATATATATATACACGTGGATAGATAGATAGATAGATAGATAGATAGATAGATAGATAGATAGATAGATAGATAGATAGATAGATATGCATCTTAAGGGAAGATCCCATAATAGCTATGAGAGAGATGTTAACTATGGTTTATATAAACATTAGAAATAGACAATTTGATTTCTGAAAACTGAATTCTGAAAATATAGGAGATTAAAAAAATCTGTAAAGATTTCTTTTAGAGGCAGTTAAGCATTTGGGATTCATCTTATGCTGCCATTTTAAAACAAGTGTGTTTGAAACTTCCAGAACATTGTTTGGTCTGTTTCAATTCATTGCCTGTTGGTGCAAGGTAAACCAGGGTCAAACTGGTGGTTTCAAGTTTTCTTATTCCAAATCCAAACTTGCCTTGCAGATTTGATTTTGAAAATCTAATTTTACTCTAGTTTTCTCAGGATTATCTGATTGGAGTTATAAGCCTTGGCACAAGTATGCTCTTTGAGCAGTGAAGAGATCGAACATATGCTTCCAAAAATACCTTAGGAAAAGACAGAACATGTTAAAACGCCATAATTACTCACAGCCAGAAATCTTTGCCTCTGGGGAAAATAGGCTTCCTGAATCTCATTCTGTGACAAATATTGACAAGCTCTGTGCCACACTGTGTTTTTCTGACACAATTTTGCCTAGAGAGTAGAACAGAGAACACCAAATAAAGGGAAGATTGGATAACGTTGTCATTCAGGAAGGAAAATCTTTCATTAGGTCCTGGTAAATGAGAGTCAAGTGCAATGTGTACCATCTCACAGATAGTTTGGTCATCCTCTGTCAGCGTACCTGGTTCTCTCTTCCACCACTGTAAACCATTGCTCATCTAAAAAAAAAAAAAAAGCGCAAAAAGGCAGGACCACTAGAGGTGCAAACTGTGTGCGATGAACATGGGACAAGGCTTCCTGCACTCTCTTCTTGGCTTGGCCTGTCCCTCATGATCCTTGCACACTCTCTCCTGTCTCGCATGCTTGGTTAGTAACTTTGAAATGCAACCTGCTGGTCAGGGATCACATCTGGTGCATGCAGAGGGAAGGGAGACTCAACACAGGGGGTGGGGAGGAGAGGGCAAAGGGCCATCAGCTGTGGGGAAGGGCATGATCTTGCTTATTGGGACACAAATTGGGAGAACACACTGGGATCAGAAGACTTCTGAAAGAAACTTTCTCCCATCAAAAGCTATGAATATCTGTTCCCTTGTAAAACATTTTAGCAGTGCTGGACAAAAGCTTTACATTTCTGACAATTCATAAGTATTTTTAGGCTATATAAAATGGCTACTCATGCTTTGTTAACTGAACCACTACCCCAAGACATAAAAGGTAACTTCAGACAAGTCACTTAATCTTTCTGTGTCTGTATTTCCTTGTTTGCTTTCTATTGTCAGATTGCAAGTTCTAAATGTACCTATATGTAAACATACCTGGGTACCTCAAATTTTTAAAGTGCAGTCCTTACTGACATTTCTACAAACTAGCCAAATAAAAATAATTCTTGACATGTTAATCAAAGAATCGATCATGGACTCATATATTAGTCTGGGTTAGAAGGGACCTTTAAAGGTCGTGTCATCCAGCCCTCATGCAGTGAACATGGACAAACTCATTTTTCTTCTATTAAGCTGCCAAGTGGTCCAAGAATTGGAGATTTCTGATTATGTTTTACTTTACTCATCAGAGGTGGCCTTGGTTTTACAGGTGCAAGCATAATCTTACTCCATGTAAGTGAGATTCACCAAGTCAAAAAGAAGTATGTTTTCTCACCTACCTGTATATCTGGCAGTGTAAAACCTTGCTAAAATTTACTACCTCTATCAGTCTATATTTCTGGCAGTGTGTCAGCTGTGAGTAAGTCACCTTGATATGGATGAATTAAACAACTTTCTCTAACCTGGAACTTTGCAATTTTCTTGTTGGGGCAGTCTCATGAGGTAAAATTCATGGTTTTCACTAAGGCCCAACACTTTCAATTTTTTTTTCTCAAAGCATACTAAAATCTTACTCAGTAACAGTGCATTTATGAACCACATATAAGAAATTACTATTTCTTTATTTAAAAAAGAAATAAAAGCACATCCTATGCGATTTGGAAGAGCTTCATTCTTGAGTCAGTGTTATAAGTAGTCAGTAAGGTGAGATAAATATCTTTAAATATTTTGTAATATTCAGTTGAAAATCCATCTGATCCTGGTGCCTGCCTTAAGCTCAGAGATGGAATTTCTTCTATTTCTGTCTGATACGAAAATGACTGCATGTAGACTGAATTTTCTGGTATTTGAGTGTGTATATGCACTTGGGAATAAGACAGAGATTGTCAGGGAAGAAATTTAAAGTCACAGTGTTTATATGTATATGGGTTGGTTTTTTGGTTTTTTTTTATTATTATTATTTTGTATAAGTGCTTTCAGATATAGCACTAGCACAATTCTGATTCAAAATATGAGAATGAGGAATATTGTCTCACAGTGACAACTTTCCCTTTTTCTCAATCTGTGCCTCCCTATATAAAACAGATGGTTTGATATTTTGTAGTGAGATAGTAAGCATTCCCTCGTCCCAAGCCAAATCTGCCATCGGCATATTCATTCCTGCTGTAAATTATAACTCAGTAGTCAAATCAAGAATGTGACGTTATATGAGACCTTGTAGCACCAAGCAATAATTTACTCATCCCTATGATTTTATGTTACTAATTTTTATTGTGTCCTTCAGACAGATGCCTTTCCCATGCTGTGAGGTTAAGAGACACACTTCTGTCTGCTCCCATTTCTTCTTTGTCACTAAGTTGATTTACTCCTCCCTGGATTTATCTGTTCTCTAGGAATGTTTTCTCAACCCCACTGAGAGTAACATCTTTCTGCCCTTGGACTTAAGAAAAAACACTGTACTACTTCACAAGAAAAAGACGAGAAATGTGATCCCACTAAGGTATCCAAATGGCTCTAATATATTATTCTTTGCCTTTATGACTATTGCTTATTCATATGCATAAGAACAAGGCATATCTCTCTTCTAACAACAGCTATTGAACTAAAAGAATATTGCAAGAAGACAGCATGTAAAGTAAAATGATAAATTTTGAGCAAATAAACTGCTCAAACAATCCAAAATTATTCTTAAGTTTTAAAGCTGGAATCCTCTCTGCCTTTAGTAAAGTAGATAAGCATAAATGAAGATTTACACAATAGCAAAAACCTCTGATGAAATAATATTTTCTAAGGCAAAGAGAATTAATAGGTATGGTTCCTAATAAAATATATTTAAAAAGTAATTTATGGAATGGAAAATATACAAATAACAGCAGCATTTCTATTATTTGCACTTCAGAAATTTAAGTACTTTCTACTGATATCTCTATTTTTTTATACAGTTGGAAGGGTCTAGCCTGGACTTACCAATACCAGGTAAAAGATATGAAAAAAGGGTACATGGTTTTCAAACTCGTACCCATCTAGCAACCAGCATTAACTCACATGCACATTGGAATGGTTTTATTACAGCACCATACAAGAAGATCACATTGAAATTTTATTTCTTCTATGATCTTTCATCCTTCATCAGCTTTTGGCCATGAAAAATTCTATATCACTACCAAACAGTTGCTATCAGAAGACAGCACTGTCTTGTGAGGCTGTTCATCTGAGATCCCACGGCCAAAAGGCAGTGTGGATAAGGTACACCAGTGATAGTTCTTCATCCTACTGTGATAAACACATACTCAAAAGACTGCATTCTCAAGCACCCATATGCTATCTCACATGAAATACTATTCCTCAGTTACATACTATAAAAATCTCTCCACTTACAAAGCATGAAAGGCGTACACATTGCTTAAAAAATTTTGAAATAATTAAATATCTTATGACTCATGAGAACCCAGGGAGATCCAACATGGCGTATGATCTAGCCTGCACAGTCTGCACATGGCCAGCTTTCTCCAAAGGGGAGCAATGTCAGGCATGTGAATAAGCTGTTATCCTAAGACAGCTGCCTCCAAAGTCAAAGGTCAATGCCTGGCTTTCTTATTTGGGTAACACAGACACAGCCCATAGTTGTGTTGTAGGAATGCTTCCTGTCCCACAAAAGAGATCCAAATAAAGGGGAAGTGTCTTCCAATGCAAGCAACTTCTCCCACAGCTTCCACTCTCAAATGCCTCCTGTTCCTCACATCATATCCTCATTTCTTCCCAGTCCAATGCTCCTGTTTTGCCAATCCATCTTTCTGAGACCCATAAGTTTTCCCCGTTTTACCTCTGAATTGAATTTTAGTACAGGTGCAATGCTACTTTTTTGCTGTACTAGATGAATCAAGCAAGACTCATGAAACCAGGAGAAAGACTCAAACATGGACGTAGCCTTGAGTTTTAGCATCTCAGGAGCTGAGAGAGAAGATGGCTGCTTCATATTCAGTAGGAAGACTGCTCTTTGCTTGTAGACTTGACTTTTTACATTGTTTGAAAATATCTTTCACAGGCTTCATTTTTGTGTGGAGTACAGTGCCTTCAGAAAGTGAGTGTGTGGTAGAGACAGTATTAGGAGTACATTTGGTCTGGAGACCCAGGAATCAAAGGTGAGTCTGAGTGGTAGCTGACCCCTGAGGCATCCACCTCTTTCCAGTGTTTTAACACTAAATACTTAAATGAAACAAGAGACAAAAGAAGATGACAAGCACAGGCACAGCACTGAGTGCAGTTCTGCAATATTCTCCTCAGAGACTAAGTGACAGGATGGCAATTACATGGTGACAGAGTTTTCTGTATCCTTTACATTCTAGCTTTGCACTGTTTTATTTTAGTTTTGGACTTAACAAAACTGTTGGTAATTTCATAGGACTTTCTGTTCATCCTCAATTTAAGTCATTGATTTTCAAGGGAATTATAATAAAAATGTGCATTTTTAACTAAATGAAAATCTATTCTATGCAGATAACATTGATTCTACCACGGAAGTTATTCTTTCATTGCTTTTATGACTACCAGGGGAATAAAATTTTACAAGAAACAAAGAAAATAAAATCTAAAAAAAGGAAAGAGATAAAACCAACCAACCAACCAAGCCTGCCCCCTCACCAAAACCAAAACAAACAAAGAAACAAACAAACAACTTGAGTACCAGCCAGCTGAAAAAACAAATTCAGTAAGAATCAAATAGAACTGGTATGTTAGAAGTTTTGGATCCGAAGTCTAGGCATGCTTAAGGTTGAAAAATAAAGTACTGTATTTCATTATTCATTCAGCACTAGTGCTGGCATACTTAACTCAAAGTAATATTTATCAGCTGTCTCATATAGAAGTGCTGGACTTAGCTTGCAGTGATTCAAATGAAATATTTCTCTCTTTATTTGTAGTATTAGAGTCACTCTTCTATTATTATATATGATAGAATTCCTTTTTAGTTAAATTAAATTAGATTTTTTAAAAAAAATATTTCATGCCATTTGAAATAAATACTAAACAAAAACTTCTTGCCTGAAGTGTGTTTTTCACAGTCTGGAAGATAGACAAAGGAATCTGAATAACGCATTAAACCCATGGACATGGAAAGCAAACCATGGTGTCAGAGATCTATATCAGACCAGCACAGGCAGCTTGGGGTCTGAATTAGACATGGATAACGCATGGAGTTTGTTAAAACAGAATAGACAAAGCCAGACAAGATGATGGATGGACAAAACTAACTACAGACTTTTAGTGTCCTCACTAACCATAAGTACACTCACAGGATAGAGTGGATGACTACTTAAAAGTTTCCTGTCTTCCCACTGACATTCAAGGAAACCTAGATGACCTTGGGCTCAATTTTATTTTTTATTAGCGAGGTAAATAATAAAAATCATACTTTTTTTTTAAGTAAATTGTCTGGATTACTTCTGTTTTCAAGAATGTAAGCATTTAGTCATGTTTCGCAGGAACTGCTGGCATTGAGTTAAATAGGACATTTTTAGAAGTGCAAATTTCCAAAGTCAGGCATGGAAAGAGCTACACATAAAAACACAGCATGGAAAGCATAATTTTGTTTTCCGACTTTCTTTCCATGTTGACAAAAAGTAGCAGATGTCATGTGCTGATTATGATTTACAAAGATTGGCAGAAAGGGTGTAGATTGAAGCTGTACAAAATGGCCTCTATCCTGCCTCATTTTACTGCATTATCTCCTATCACATGAAGTTATCTTTCTAAAGCAAATGCTGACATTGTCCGTATGTGAAAAGGATGTGTTGGAAGGCATTTTTCCATTATCTGTTTGCCTTTTTGTAGGTGTTTCTAACTTTAGGGAAGCAACTAGCATCATCCACAATTGTTAGAGGAACATCAAACTGAACAGCCCTTGGCTTCTGAAGTAGAAACTGTTTAGCTCTGGCTTTAGCAAAGAATATAAAATTGGATGTTGATTCCTAAGTAGCTCAAAAGTACTTATAACTGTGACGAGCTCTGCCACTTGTGCTGAAGTGTAATAATAAAGAGCAAACAAACCTAAAGACCTTGGTGTCTGCCAGAGGTAGATGTAATACATCAAACATCTACTCGTGATAAGACTTTTCTGAAATACTGATGCATCTGTGATAACAATTGGAGACAAAATAGTCCTATTTTCCTCCAAGATAGAAAAGGCTGTGGTTTCCTCCCTGTCTTAAATATGACAGCCTCATGACACATTATTTTCTCAGTGCATAGATGGTGTCCTCTTTCATTTGGTGCATCTAAATCCTCTGAAAAGCTCATGTGATTTTCAGCTTTGTCCAAGAATTTTCTAAAAGTATCTAATTTTGTCTTGATGAAAATGTAATTTCGTAGTTCACTAATACGACCATTCACTTTAGCCATTCCTTCTCTAATTTTAAAGATTATATCTTTTTCTGATCTCATTATTATTACAGTTGTCATTCAAAATAAGAGGAGAAGGAAAAGAATTGGAATTATGACTCCCTGATGAATTCCATCAGTGCTTATGGAAATCAGTTATGTGATGTTCATTTCAAAGTGTCATCACAGCAAAAAATAGAAGTCAATTCAAGAGCAATAAAATACCTGAGTTTGGAAGGTAAACTTCATGAAACTGAGGCACATATTTTTCTTATCAGCAAGTACTACTGTTAACAACAAAGAACCATAGGCACAACAACAGGAAGGGAAGGGAAGGGAAGGGAAGGGAAGGGAAGGGAAGGGAAGGGAAGGGAAGGGAAGGGAAGGGAAGGGAA
>VZUI01045564.1:0-41289 GCA_013401135.1 Cettia cetti | reverse complement strand
TATTATTATTATTATTATTATTATTATTATTATTATTATTATTATTATTATTATTATTATTATTATTATTATTATGTCTATCTGAATCAACTGTGCCAGAGAAAGTGGCAGTTGAATGTCATTAAGAAAATTATAAAAAATATTTGATTCCCTCATCTAATAGTCCTCACAAAACTGGGACCATTCCAGAGGTTTAGAGAGTCACCAACCCTTGAAAATTCTGGAAGAATTGAAAGAATAATTAGGAACAACAGACCAGTCAATCTGCTCTTCATTTGGTTACAAGTGTAACTACTCCCCATCATCTGGGCTTCAAGGAGCATAGGGAGTGTCTTTGATGGGCTCATGGATTTGAGTAGTGAATGGTACAGTACACTGGGATTTTTCTGAGATGTTTGCTTGAGTGCTTACAAAGGGGTTTACAGAAAAGGTTAGACCCATTTGTAACTCATAATCAGCAAGGATTTAACAGGAAATTCACAGAACCAGATTTAAAGGATCAACTGGTATCATTACCGACATAGCTATGGAATGTCTGAGGTCACTTTTTGCAACATCGCTACTGAATGGACTTCTCGGCAAACATTTCCTACTGTGATCTTTAGGGTATAAAACCTTTCTTATTAAACCCCAAGAAAAACATTGATAAGTATAAGCCTTCCAGAAGAGAGGGACAAGAGAACTAGTCTCATCCCAACTTGCATGAAATTTAGAAGCAACTTTTGTCTGAATAGGGTCTCTGCATCTGACATTTGGAAAGAATTTTTTTACTTTTTTTTTTTTTGACAAAAAACATTAGACATCTGCTACTGCTTCCCTGGTATTAGAAAGGTCATTAAACCATAGTCATCAGGAACTGCTGAACTTCAGAAATCTTTGGCACTCACTAATAGAAATCTGAAAAAAATATCTAAGAACCTGCCAAACATGGTCTTTTCAGAATAACAGGCTGGAAATATGAGAAAACCATAGCCTCAAAAGGGGATCAAGTGAAGTGGGGAGGTTTGTTTATTGATCTTGTAGTGAAGAACTTTCTTCCTTCCATAACCAATAATCATAACTTTGTCAAGGGGCTGACTGAACTGGTTGTGTTCAGTCAACTGTTGGTCATTACTAATGGCAGGAGGACTTATTGCACATTTCGTTCACCCATGAGTCAAGCTAAATCCAATGTCACTTTTAACCTCAGGAAAGGAATTGAAATAACCTCACACCCTCCAAGTCATACTATATATAAACTCTTTGAAGGGTCTTGATGACATTTATCTTCCCTGTCTCATGTCCTTGGGCACACCGTCCAGTTGAAAATTTAGCCCTGTTGCAAAAGAAGCATTCAAGCCTTGGATCATGATTTTTTTAAATACAAAAAAACCAGACATATGTCATGTATTTTATATGTCCATATCAATATTTGCATATATGTATGTACAAAACAAAAAATCTGAGAGAGCTCTAATAGAAAGACTACAGCAAATTTGTTCCACTGTAGCCATTCAATCTTCTGAGATCAAAGTATCACCATATAGATGAATTCTGCTTTATAAACAGAACAAGTAAAGAAAGTACCAAGTATTTGATAATTTATGTGATTAAATTTATGTCCAGATTCCCAGTTGTTAAAAATTTCTAGGAGGTATCTCTACATGTCTAAAAATGGCTGTTGAAGTGTTATTTTTACATTTACTGCCTAAAGGTCCTGCTCAAATTCCAAGACTGACCATGTCATGGTGTCACCCCAGACAACAACCAGACAGTCTCTCTCACTCAATCCTTCACCTACAGCTTCCTGCACAAAACCAGCACAAGCCCATTATTAATTTGTTTATTTACTCAATAAGACACTCATATACACTTGGAGGATCCCAGATATATTAGATATACAGTAGTTCTCTAGCTGTGAGGTTGACAAAGCTTTCTTTCTGATGGAGTAATCTCTTTTTCCCTTCTTCATTCCCTTCCCTAATTACTTAAATTTCCCTGTTTAGGAATAGCATTCTCCACTTCAGTATTCCTGCCAGAACCAGGTACCACTTCCCCTCCCTCCCCCAGCTGGAGACACAAAAGAAAAAGAACCTGGATTGAGACATGAATAAATTAATGGAAAAATCAATGAAAAAAGAGAATGAACAGCAATAGTAAAAATATTAATAAAAATAGTGTACAAAAGAGAGAGGGATTTACACGAAAATTAAAAAAAAAAAAAAAAAATGCTCCCCATGGAGCCCGTGTGGAACCCACAACCTGACCACAGCCAGTGGCCTGCGCTGCTCCCTCCACCATACCAGCCCATGTGCTCTGTCAGCCACACTTCCTCAGCTGGAAGAAACCCATTTCCCTGGAAAAGCATCCCCTTCCCCCATCCACAGCAATGATGTGAGGTCCTATAGAAAACCTTCAGGTCCTGACCATGCCCCTTCCTGGCTGCTGCAAAAGTTAACCCTGTCCTGGACAGAATCCGGACATCCATCTACTTTTATCCAATTTTTGTTTTGGGCTGACAAAGCCTTTATTAACTCTGTTTCTTAATCGTTACCAGTTTCAGAACACACTGTCTTTTCTGGCTATCATAACTCATTTATGTGCCAGAGAAATTAAAAACACATTCTGCCAAGACATAAATATTCTTTACTTATAGATAAATTGATACATTTAATATTACACTGAGTTTTTAACTGATACCTTAATCTAATCAAATGAGCACTGTTCCTATTTTATTATTTGAGACTGTTTGACAAGAATTGTTTTCTTTTAACAGCCCCTTGCAGAGATGATTCATGAATTTTTCTGGCATATTATTATTTCTATATGCTTGCATATATTTGTTAATGGTAGATCTAAATAAGCCCAGTAGGATAGAGATTGGGGAAAGAGGAATGAGCGGGAGTGAGCAAAATGTCACTTTGTTTCTTAAAATTTACTATGTATGCTTTTTTTTCCCCCTTAAATATTACTTGAAAAAAATTATTTTTTTCAGTAGTACAATGAAATTGCTTTCACTTCATGCAGTGAATTTGCAGGCATATAGATTAAATGATTTAGTAATTAATGTAATTGTGAGCAGAGATGAATGAAGAATGAGTTGCAGTGGATCTGCCAAAAACCTGCCCTGTAAGGCGTGATAGTGCTAAGCATCAAGGCAGCATTTCTCCTTACTCCCTTTTATTTTAGGTGATAGTCCAAAAAGCTAATAGGTCACCAATATATCAACACTCTATTATGGATTCTTCCTCTCCCATTTCCTGCAGCCTGTTAGATGCTTTTCCCCAATAAGATGCTTAGGTGCCGTGCTAATGAGAAACACTCAGCTGAGGGGAGACAGCACACCCTGAACAGATTCCATTTCTTCATGGCCTCTTCCTGCACCAAATAATGGCTGCTCTGTAATTGCTGTGCAGTTTTAGAGAGGGGCTTGCTGGGAGCTGAAGACCACAGGAAAAATTATCCCTCTGCATTCATCCCAGTTTTCAGCCTTTTCTATAATTCAGCTCCTGGATGCTGTTAGAGCCTAGGTATGGAGTTAGATGTCTCCCTTGGCCCACCCAGGCTGGCAGCTTTGCTTTTGTGGCCTTAGCACTTTGGTGAAGAATAGGAGCTTGAGCAAATGCAAGTTGCAGACAGCCCTGCATAAAAAATCCTCTCTTTTGCTCAAAATGAGAGCATAAACCCAAAAGACAAGTTAGCCCTGACTGCAAAATCTCTTCACGAGGCAAATTCCCAAAAACAAGGATGAAAATTAATCAAGGTTCTGAAGGCACCTAATATCACTGCAGTCATTGAGAATGATTTTTATTGTCCCTAATGAGCATTTTATAGATACTCATATTTGAGCAGTGCCTGAATCTTTCAAAATAAGAAACCAGTATTTTCCCTAGAGAAGAAGCATATTGCTGAATGCAATCTGTCAGCACGTCGGGGCTGCTCAGACTCCTACACTGCAGTAACAGATGATCAAGTCCTCTTCCATGTTTCATGAATTGAAGGTGTAAATCAGTTTAGCCATTAAATAAGTCAACATTCCTCTTATCTATCAGTTACTTTGATTTTATAGATAAAGGTATAACTTCTATTGCAAGTAATTAAAAAGGAATAATTTATTTCACAATGTAGTTTCTATCACAGACTGCTTCAAGCCTAAAATGAGGGCAACCACTAACAGTAATTTTTGCTTTTCTAATCTATTCTCTCAAGAGAGGAATGTGATTTCACTTTGATTTTTTATTTCCATAACAAGTACTGTGAAGTTTTTCATATAGTTAAATATAGCTAGTCTTGAAAAAAGTCTAGGAACCTGACCCTCTCCTTCTACTGACATGGAAATAGTAAATTGCAGATGGCCTTCTCATCTGGCTTCTCATCATCTTTAATGATGAATAATCAAAAGAAGTTCCCTTGGAGTTCATTCAAAATAGTTTTCTTTTTATTTAAAAGGATGCTTCACTGAATGGCAAAGATTAAAAATAGAATTGAATTCACTTCATTCTAGCTACACTAATACTAATCTCCTAATCTTCATCTTTCCCTCACTTTAAATGTATTTCCCTTTCTGTAAACCATTTATTGGCTGATCATTATTCTTACATTCCAGCAGTATTTTAAATTATATAAACACAGCATGCTATTTATTCATAACATTTCTGTGAATTTCTTTTGCTAGTCAATCATCAAACAGAAGTTTAAGATAGAGCTTTGTCTTCACTGGTACATCATTGCTGAATGTTCCCTGGTGATTCTAGACAAGAATCACACAGACATGTATTTTAAGATACTCAAATGTGAGCATGTGTTTCATTTCTGCCCTGCAATAGTTATTGCTGCCTTTACAGTTTAGCAGGTAGAAAATACTATGTACCTGTGTGATGAAACATCATTATATTTCTGTAAGACAGTACTATTTATAGCACCTGATTTTCTGTCTTTGTTTTTTTTTAATCTTCTACTTTTGATTCGGGGCAGACACTGCAGACCGGGATGCAGCTCTTTGCTGTGGAATTAAGGTACTCAGCTTTGTGGTGCTCTTTGGCGGGCCTAATCATCAATTTACCCTTATGTTGCAAATCAGCAATTTCCCCTCTTTAAAAGTGTCCAGACATGCACACTGACACCTGATTTTGTAGATGTTATGATGCAAATTGAGGGAGTGTGTGGGGCAGGCAGCTCTTCCCCTAAGCATGCAGCCAGTTGTCAGGACACTGGAAGATGTGTGAGCACCCGCTGAGCCAAGCCAGCTTGGAGGGAGGATCAGCAGCTTCCAGCAGTGTGCAGTGCTGCGTGTGGGCAGCTTCCACACAATCAATTAGATACCCAGGGAGAGGAAGGGTTCAGTTCTTAAACCAGCAGCTTTTCCCTCCTTACATGTTTAATCTCTGCCACGCAAACTCAATTCCTTAAGTATAGCGTGTGACAGGGGGTTTATCCACATACTTCACACAAGAAAGGCTTTATGGCTACAGTTCTTAGCCAAAAGAATGAAAAATAAAAGGACACCCAGAAGACCCCTGGTAGGTGACAGTATCCTTTTGAGCAAAACCAACATTTTTCATTTTTAAAGCCTCAAGGCGAAAACACAACCATACTCCCCTCGAAAGCGTAAATGTGGAAAAGCAGACTACAACTTCCTCAGATCTCATGGTGTGGATTCCTCTGGATAAATGTTCACCTGGAAGGACATTCCTGGATTTGGAAAGTCTTTATAGTGTAGAGAGCTAGTCTTTCTAAATGTTGGGTTACTTTCATTTTGTGAGGGAACTGTATAAAAAAAAAAAAAAAAGAAGTATTAGATCTTATATCAATTGATTAAAATATGTTTTCCTCCTGACATAAAATTTGGAATAAAACATTACTGAAGAACAGTCTCTTTTAATGTAAACAAGTCTTCTGGCATATCTTGTAGCTTCAGCTCTCTCTTAGAAGAATCTGAAGATTCTTGTTTCTTACAGAATGGATTTTCCAAAAGAGAAACACCAGTGTCACCCACCTGAAAATTATACACAATTTTTCACTTGGCTGGGCCTGCACCTTCTGCTGCTCTCTAATTGACACTTAGGAAAATGCAATTCTGCTTTCTGCCTGCCTTTCATGAACAGGCAGTTGGAGTTTAAAGTAAATCCTGTTAAGTTCTAGGAGTGCATGATTGCTTTCTCATTCTTCATTCTATATATGCTGGTGGTCACTCAATTTATTCTGTCCTTTATCCTTTCTATTTCAGTTGTCTTTCCACTTATTTTCCCCCCACTTTCTAGTGTGAATTTCCACTTGCTGGCTGGAATTCAGAAACAATGAACCTGAGTAAAGACCTACAGAAAAAGATTTTTGCCTAAGTGCATGATTGCAGATGCTGGAGCCATGCCCAGACAAAACCCTGCCCATGTTGCTCTGTCCCTCCCCGTTGGAAGGGAGTGATTAGACATGTTGGTGGTAGCTTTCCCTCTGCCCCTGATGCCCCAGGACACCTCCCTGGAGGGATCCAGCCACTCCTGAGAAAAAGGAGTGGGGCCAGGGAGCAGCAGCTTGTCTTTTCTTGTTCACAGCAGTAATTCCATGGCAAAACTGAAATGCCAAAGTTTCCCCTGTGCTATGGTTTCCTGTTTCTGTTAGAATTGCCAGCCAGGTGTCAGTCAAGGCAGGGTATATGGGGAGAAGACAAAGATCATCTAGAGAGTTTGTACAGGTGCTGATGCACAGAAATGCGTCTAGAGACAAACACAACTTATTGTGCTAATATGATGCATATACATATGATGCCATAAACACACACAAATCTCCTATTGTGCTTTGAAATGAAACACAGAACCTCTCAGATCTGTTGTTTAACCTTTATGAGTTACTCTGATAGTAGCTATGTTGGTTTATCCCAAGATTACATTTGGTACAATTAGTGGAACAATCTCTTTCAGATAATAAAATGGAAACGCAAATGTTTTCAGAAAGGTGGGTGACAGGGCTCCTTGAGGGATGTGGTGGATGTCAGTCTCTGGAATGTGGATGAGCAGAAATTAGAGGGTAGAAAAGAGGGACAGCACAGTATAAACTACAAACTGAATGGAATGCAGATTCTTGAGGAAGGGAAAATCCAGAACAAAGCAGAATCCAACTGAATAATACACCATAATTCATCTGATTCCTTGGACTAAAAGCAAACAAACTTGAAATCTCTTTTTACCTGCAAAGATTCACTCCTATATAAGTGACTAAGAAAAAAAAAAAAAAAAACACAAAAAAACCCTCAAAACCAACAGATTAAAAGCACTTTAAATGACTGCAGATGGAAATTAAGACTGCCTCTGCTAAGGGCAACAGCAGTTTACAAATGCAGAACTAGAAAACCATGCATCACAAACCCCATAGCCTAAGTATCTGGGAACCTGCTTTGAGCAAAAGTGCTCACACTGTTCCATATTTCTTCTTTTCAAGCACCTAATTCATTATGCTAGCCAAGCAAAGTAGCCTGCACAGTGAAGAAAGTGCAATAAATGCAGTCAGGAGTGTTCACCATCCCAGGAAGGCAAGACTAAGGCTTCTTCTCCACCCTAGCTCAGTTGATATTGGCCTACACAACCTGGAGTGCCTGGGCTACCAGCAATAATACAAAATAAAACTAAGTCCTCTCTTTGAGAATGTGAGGAATCAAAATACATGGAGAACCTGAGATGAATTTCAACAGAAGGGTTAGGTTTGCAGATGTTCTTGTTTGAGGTGGATTGTTTTAGCTCAGAAAAATAGGCTTGTGCTTAGTACTACTTTTCTTTCACATTACAGAGCCCGCTGTTAGAGGGTCAGAAGGAAAGAAGAGATGTTAGAAGCTATTTACATAGTGAAAAAATAGAACAGACATGACATAAGAAAGAACGTGCACCACACTGAGCTCTCAAAATGTATTCTTTGAAATTGCTGCTCTGGGTGGTTATATCATCTTGGCAGCTGAAGTAATACTCTGTGCAATTATCCATATTAGGGAAACTGGAAAAAATAGAAATGGCCCTGTTTATAGCTTCATTCTAATGCACTGAGTGGTGGACAGCCACAGCTCAATTCGCCGCTGGGTATCAAGGATCACTTCAGACATTTGGATCATGAGAGATTCCTAAAAGCTTTATCAGCTTTCAGCTAGTGGGAGTTGCTGTGCTGAAATCCAAACACTACTTTCAGTACTCTGGCCAACCTTTTATGGGAATAAGACTGTGTTTTTTAAAAAAAAAACCCCAAACCTCTGTGCAGTTTGTTTATCATGTTATGTTCCCACAGACCAGAGAGGGGATATGAGGGGGAATGAGCTGTTGTTAGTATTAGTAACAATAAAATGGTTTTCAAGGGAAATAAAATCATTTGAATACTGTATTTAAAATTGAAATATATATATAGACATAAACACTCCTGCCTTGAAATATATTGTATCTATTTAATGTCCCCCAGTTCTGTCAAGTAACAGGAGAAAAAGTAAAATTAAACTCAGTCCTCTGTTGTGTATTTATACTGATGCGATTGATACACAGATTTATACATTTGTTTTTTGATTACTAGGTTGGATGAATCAGGCAGTTGTGATGCAAGAAGCTGGAGTAGAAGAATGAGGATAAGCAGCCTTTACTGCTGTGTTTCACTTATTGAAATAAAAAGTAACATAGAGCATCTCTAACATAAGATTGCCTAAAGCAAGCTATGAAGGTACTGTGCCTGTAATGTGAGCTGAAGACGAATTTGTGAGAAAAATTTTAAATCATCCTTATGAGTAGGGCTGCCTTTTAGGTAAATCACTGATCTTCCTTCTGAAGAGTATCTTTGAAAGTCAATAAGCCACACCCACCCCTGAAACCTTGAGTTTAGGGCTTAAATAACCATTATGACTGTTTCTATGTGTTTTACTGACACACATCACCTACGCAGAGAAACAGATACTGGTCAGACTGATGCCTATAACAAACTAAAAAGAGAACATGCTCCTTAAATGCTCCCTCCTGCACGGCGTCATGCTGAAGTGCTGTTCCAGTTGGGTGGTGTGAGGAGGGGGTGGGTACTCTGCTCAAAGTTATTTCCTCTTCGTGGGGGATTTTAGCCCTGAGGATATAGCAAGAAATAACCATCCATTCTAAGATTTGTAGAAATGCAGATCCCTCACTCTCACAGCATGGAGCTGATGCAATTCCCAGAACAACCATCTGTGAACTGGGAGCAGAACATTTCATTTTGATAGTGTCAGTCATAGGACAGGAAATCTTTTGGCTGTTTTGAAAAATCTTCCCAAAATCTGTCTCTAGACAAGAGCATACAACAAACATAAAGCAAAACTCAGGAATATACACACACACCTTGCAAGAAAACCTAGCTTGGATTTTACACACAGTTATTTAAAATTCCCTGCTTCTTAATGGAGACTGAAAACCTACCATAAACATGCTGGATGAAGGAGATAAACTCATCCTCAAATCAACCCACCAGTCAGTTCCAAATGGGTTCACTGATGTTTGAACTAAACACTGATATTTCCTCAAAAGGAATTTACATCGATGGTGCTTCTCTCCATCTGTATTGTTTAGGAGCCTTCCACACACAAAATGTCTGGCAGGAATCCGCTTCACTATCTCAAGTCACAAGCCTGCCTTGGGACAGAGATTCTTAAAGATAAAACTTGCCTTAGTTTCATTCCTCTCCAACTCCCAGGACAAATAATAATTAATATTAACTTGATAGTAAATTTTAAAACCTTACAGCCAGCTTCTTTTATCTAAAGTAAAAGGGACCTGTTATTCTCTGATATTCATGGCTGTAAATTCCCCCTCCAAGACCCTTGTTGTAGAATAACTGGGAGCTTGTTGTGTCCCTCCATTCCTCCGTGTTCCATAAAGTTTCAACAAAAGCAAGTGCTGACATTTTCTGTCACAGCCGCCTTCTCAGTAATTTGGAAGAAGTGTTTTCTATTTCTCCAGAGAAAATGCTTCAGTCTCAAAAGCTGTTTATTTTGCCTTTTGCTTCCTTCAGAAGGAAATAAAAATCTGTGAGATAAAATGAGTTGCAAATGTAATTGCAATAAATACATCAAAATAAATAAATAGCAGATATTTTCCATTTACGCTTTAAAGGAAACAACTTTACCAGGGCTCCATGACCTAGTAAAAAGCATATAAAAAACCAAAGCCTGCAGAAGTCTATTAACAAAAAAAAAAGGGCATTTGGTAGTAGCTGAAAAAAAGAACAGTTTGCCCAGCTTAGTTTAAACCCACAAAAAACCCTGTAGCTTGTTTTATTACTCCTAGAGCATTTTAAGACCCCTAATTACAGTGAAGCCCGTAAGAGCCCATTTCCTTTATACTTCTGTTAAGAAAACGGAGGGGATTGAGGGCACAATTTTAGAAGCACATGGATAGGCAGTACTGTTGACAAATATCAGAAAGAGAGAATAGCTTCTGAGAGGCCATGAAGCCACTAAAATGACAGTGAGATTTTACACCAGCAAGCTGTAAGAGTATGAAGGCTGTCCTGATGGGCAACAGTCCAGACACTCTGGGTTACCATTCTATTGTGAGGGGAAGATGTAAATTAAAAACCTGCCACACACAAAAAGACAACCTCAAGTGACCATCCAGGAGAGGAGTTTCAGAGCAGTCCTCACAAAGGTGACACCAAAAAGTTTGGGTGTGCGAACGCTTTCCTCTCGCTGCTTGAAACGTTGGTGGTTTCCATAGCACGATTATTTCTGTGATTGCTTTGTGTACCTAGTACTAATTTACCCTCATAGCATATTGACCTTGTACCACTTTAAACTTTGCACAGCTATTAACAGATTATGCCACCACTTTGTAAATCGGTTTTCTGCTAGATTTTTGTCCTTCCAGGAAGGCTTTTGTTTTTCAATATTTGCCCCTCAAGGTATTTCTCTTTATCCATCCCTCTGTTCAAATATACTAAAGGCCTGTCAGGCTGGCTTTTGTTTTTACTGCCTAAAAACAGGTATTAGAAGGATAGCAAATCCAACCCAACAGCAACATTCATGACCAATTTTCATTCAAAGCAGAATGTATTTTCCAATTGCTGAACATCAGTTTGAAGGCTGCAGAAGTATGTTAAAATCTGAACACTCTAGAGACAAATGTCAGTACCAGAACTTGTCTCCTTAGCAAAGTAAACCTGCACTTTTAAAATCTTCTTTAAAGTTTTGACTTTTCCCTTCTTATTTTCTCATGCTGCTTTTTCTATCCTTGAAAAAAAATTCCCAGAATTAAATGCAAGTCCTTCTTGCCTCATATCCTTACTGGTCATCCTAAATCCCACTGCCACCCTAACACTTCCACCTGTAGTTCCTAGCAAAGATGAAAAAAGCCTTTTCTTGAGACCAAATGTAAGATTTTAACCTGGATCAGTTCTCCACTTCGCCTCCTTTTTTTTGATGGATCCATAATCAGAAATTATACATCTGAAGAGGAAATGTGGGAATTTAAAAGCATGACTGGTTAAGAAAGACTGTTTCCTGTGCCTATCATCCTATTAAAAGATGATCTGTAATTAACAGATGTTAATTAATTACAACACAGATTCCACTTTTTTTTCAACTAAACCAATACAATGAAAAACTGATATTGTAAAATATTATGCAATTGATTGACATGACATTTTGGATTGGATGCTTCAGAAAATAAAAATCAGAAGAGCAGTAAAATAATCTCAACATCAGTTGATTTATGGTCAGCATACACTTTTTTTGTTGGGTTCACATAGATCAACTTGATTGTTTGCTATTTACTACCTTACTAGCTCAAAAGGAAGTAAAAGTCAAAGGTTATAAAATGGTGGCATCGAGATACATTTTTAAGACACAATATTTTCCTGTTATCTCAAAAGAATGAAGAAACACTGAGATGTTTGTGAAAGAACTGTTTCATGCTGCAACAGTGGAATGTTAGCAACAGGATACAGTGTGGATTATTTAACAGTTGCCAAATAAGATGATTAAAAATATATTCAGCTGAAGACAGTTCTAGTTCAAGTTTCTAAATGTGTTTTTCCTTGCTTTTAGCTTCTCACATATGACATGTCTTTGGGCCAACAAGAGGGGATTTCAGAAAAAAATGAGAGAGTTCATCTTAAATGGTGTGAAATATGAGCTGGAAATATCTTGTATCGGTGCGTAATGCTCACTGTAAAAATATGAGCTATAAAATTTAATCTTGAATTACTTTATACTGCTAATGTTTTAGCCAATTTATTACAGCTGCACAGTTCTGGCACAGGAACACCTTGTTACTCAGAGCCATTAACTCCTTGCTGCCTGTGTCACACACCCAGCAGTGATGGGGATCACCCAGCCCTGCACAGGACATGGGGCTAAAAATGGTGCAGAGCTCTCCCTGGTTGCTCTCAAAGGCAACACTTCTACTACGTCTTACCTAATCAAATTGGAGGGGAAGTTCTAATAATCATAGATTATTCTCTCTCTGTATATAATTAATCTGTATATAATCTATAATTGGAAAAGACAGGGACTGGTACAGGAAATCTCAAACACCAAAGGTCCTCACCGGAGAACAGGTTGTCCTGAACCAGTAGTTGCACTGGAATGAGATCAATAGTTGGGTTCTCCAAGTTTTCTTTGAGGATCAATTTTATTTAATAATTTTATAGCTACCCTTGGCATACGAAAATGTTGGATACTAATTGCGTTTCTTCATAATACAATGTTGAACTGAATCAATAACAGCAAGACATTTATATATCATGAGGAGGAAAAGGGATGGCACTGGGGATGTGCCACAGGTATAAAATGAGATTATACATTACAGGCTGCTATCAATAATCTTTTCCTTTTCTCTTCCAATGCCACAGAAAAATGTAACACAGGGAGAGAGGGAAAAAAATTAACCAGCCCTGTGTAACACTATTTTGGGTACTGTGTACCATGGTCAGGCAAAAGACAAATGTAATCCAAATATCTATCACACTAAGTATTTCCAGCAAAAATTACCAAATGGCAGGGCAGCTATTTATGCCACTGGTTAAGCCTCAAGTTTTTTTAAGTTTTACTCCATTTAACAATAAAAATAAAAAAAAAAAAAAAAAAAAAAAAAAAAAAGCAGCTGGATTTGATATCTAGGGAAAGACTATTGGGGTAATTAAAGGACTATATCAAAAGTGAGTCTAAAACAAGAACCTTTCTGGCCTTGGCTTTTCAATCTAGTTAAATACCAGAGTGGGGTAAGTTGACCTACGAATATCCCAAGAGAAAAACAAGAGAAAGTAGAGGCATTTATTTGTATTAAAGGAAAATAACAGTGTTTAAACAGGTAAGCACAATTGGACTGTGATCAATTTTAATATGGAAGAGGTTTTTCAGTATTTAAGAATGAGAAAATGATAGTTCAGTGGCTGCACCTCCCAAACTCCCAGTTCTGTGTGTGATAAATGGGGAGGATCTGACTGATGCTTTATACCTTGCTGTATAATGAGAATCTGGAATTACTTGAAGAGAATTTTTTTTCTTGTTTTTAGTTGTTTTTTTTTAATAATAGGACAGGGTAAAAATCTTAAAAACTTCAATGTCACAAAAGAGTTAATTAAACCTCCACAGCAAGGCTTTTATTCACAATGGTAAATGTTATAATGAGGTAATCCTAGCAATAATACTGTCCAATCTCAATAAATCTCAATCAAGTGGTGGTGATCTATCACACAGAAGACTGAGGATGTACTGTGGTATTTTTTTCTAATACCTGAAAAACTTTATTTTACTAATAAATTATTTTAGGTGAAGCATGTTCAGATGCTACTGCTTGCAATTAGCTCCTACTTCTATGAAACTAACCCCTTCTTGTGACGAGCACATTTCAGATCTCTTAGAAGTTCTTCTGTTCTTACTCCCATTTCTTCTACTCATGTATGAACAGTAAAAATACTTTGAAGGGTTGGGTCCCTGTTATCACTCAATTCATTCCAAATATAGTCCCACCCAGCCCAAAAATACTGCTCTCAGTAAGTGAGGATGGAATAATAAACAGAGCCCATCCATTTGCACTGGTTTCAGTGCATGATTTCAGAGTGAGATAAATCAGAATGTCAAAAATACACATAAGCATTCTGCTCATTGGTTTGGATTTACAAGCTCACAGATCAACTCTTCATAAAAATCTTGCTACAGCTAAAATTAATAGAAAAGTAACAATCATTGGTTAGAAGAGAACAAATAAAGGTAGGGAAGGATTTACACCAGAAAATGTATTTTAATATGTTAAATATTTAGCAGATTATTACAGCCATTCCAAGGAGATTTTAGCTATTCATTTTTATGTCCCTCTGAGGAGTTACAGGTTGTCTTCAGCTTTCCAGTGGCCCTACCTGTTGTCTAATAATGGCCAGGCCACTGAAATGCTAAAAATCCCATTCTGAATCTTCCAACAGCCTTTGTAATTCACCCCAATGAGCCACGACATCCTTGATCCTGTGCCTATTATTCTGCCCTTTCATTACAGTATTACTACTCATTGAAGCTTTTTTTAATGAACTAAAGAATTCAGTCTGCAGGAGCACTGCACTATGGCTCATAATTTAGATGCTCTCCCATACTTTACATTTTGATCATGCTCAGCTACACAAGGGCAATAGTCAAGTTAGCTTAATAATAGCCAGAAGAAATGCCTCTAATCCAATTGGTCACAGGGCACATATCACCAAAAACAATTTCTTTATAATTAAAAGGTGCTCGCGGGCACAGTGAAAGCTTGGAAGTTGCCCAGGGATTTTGGGGGAAGTGTGTGGATTTTTTTTCCCATAGACAGCAACCACACTGAAGCAATTTCTGAAACATACTGATAAGCTTTGCCTTTGAATTTACATTAAAGAGCTCAATAGTTGCTACCTGTGAGAACAGCTAATGCTTCTAAACTGACTTGTGTCCTGTAGAGATTAAGGACACAAGGCCTCCAGGAGATTAGCACATCACTTGGTTTAAGTGACATCCAATCCATTTTATTGACATGGCCTCTATCCTGCAAAACAAGCACTTTTTAAGTGAAACATCATGAAAATTTGTGTGGCTTTATGGGCCAGTGTATAATGGCTTTTCATAGGCAATTATTGGCCACTATTGGCAGGTCTGTAAAGGAGAGGGGCAGCAGTGGCTGTGGATGCCTTGTCAGATCCATGCCGCCGCATACTAATGCAGAGGAGCGTGCCCCCAGGAAACCCGCATTGTCTTTTAATTTCACTGGAGCCTCCTGAAAGACTAAGGACTCTAAAGCCCATTCACTGCCTCAAGCAGATTATTACACTGAATTGTTACAATGTTGATTTCAGAGTGGTGCTGAATCACAAGGCCACTCCAGTCTTCAATCACGTTTCGTAATTATTTATTTTCAGCAAGGCACGCTTGAGCCTTTACCGCAAGAAAGAAAATTAGCATGTAGGTGAAGAGCTCTTTCACCTTCTTTTTTAATGCCATTCCAGTCACGGGGTGCAGTTTGGATGCGCCACTTGCTGCTGAGTAGCTCCATAGTGGGAATGAGAATAATTATTGAATTGAAACTGTGCACCAGCTTGGGAGATCTGACGTTTCATAAGCCTGCCTGCCAGCTAACCTGGATTCCATTATGCTGGAGAAATAAGCTTTTTACTAACACTTTGGAAAATAAATTTTCCATTCTTTTCTCTTCCTTTTGATCTATAGCACAAAGAGGCTGCATGCACTGAGGTTGATACGATGCATGAAGCTAGGCTGTGCTGATGAGAAGAGTAAGCAGCATTAAAGCACACACACATACACAGACAGACATTTTATCACCAGGGAGTTCTACAGCAAAGCCATGAACTACAGCTAACTAAAATGCACTGAGATATGTTAATCCAAAATGAAAGCAAGAAAAGAATGCAATACAATTTTATGCTAAATCGTTTTAGCTGAGGTATGGAATTATTAAATATGAAAACTTAATGCAGGTGTCCCTTTTCAAAATGTCTGTATTAAATCAGGTCCTTTTTTTTTTTTTTTTTTCCTTGTTTTTCAGCAAAAAGGAACTCTTCATTTTGGCTTTCTAAGTCATAACCAAGTATCTAAATTAGAGGATATACAAGTGGATTCCTCCTGATTCTGGAAATAACCAGACAGCCATAAAAGGCAGCAGGAACTTTCACAACCCCTGCATTCACTGCATCAATGCCACAGCCTGGGATGGCAGCATCTGCCTGAGAGCAATTCCTCAGGAAGAGTGGGTAGTGAATTCACATCTGCACCAAGTTAAAATTAATCCACCTACACCCTTAGAAGCAAAAGCCCTTTTTTTTTTTTTTTGTAGTATTGTAAAATTTGTAATATTTTTGCATAAAAATTTGAAAAATTCTTTCAAGAGTTTTTCTAAACAAAATAGACAACTTGCAATTCATCCTTTATGGTTAGGAAAAGGATGAAGCAGAACAGGAACATGACGAACCCAATCATTCTAAGTCAATCCCAAAATTCTAAAAGTGACCACAGAGTGTAGAATCTCTCGCATTTTTGCATTAATATTCTTTTTTTCCCCCCTTAGTTCTCGAGAAAGAGCTATCCAACTCTTTTCTAGTTTCAAAATTAGAAGGAAATGAACTAGTTGAAAGAGAGACAAGCTTGCACAACAAGCTCTGTTAAGAAAATGCCTTTTTTAATCATGGACTTTAATATCCAGGTCACAGAATTCCTCCTGGTTTTGGACTCAATGTGCCAGTCTTCCTGAAAACTGATTAATGACAACTTCAGCTTTCTTAAAGGGTGTGAAAGATACGATCAGCATTGCATATGAGGGTTAGCCAGTGCCTACTGCACCTCCTAGCTGCTTGGTATTCTGGTGCTGCAGATCAAGGCAAAATGTCTTGCCATGGTTGGGCCAACTGGCTGTCCTCATATTTCTAGTGGTTGCATTCATGTCTCTTCACTGCTTCTATTCTTATTTGCAAGAATAGAATTTATCTCTTCAGGGACTGAACAATGAAAATCTTGCTTTATAGAGAGGTCAGAGATAAAAATTTAAGTAAATATGAACTGACAGGAAAAGTTCTTTTTCTTATCTCATTCCTTTTCTATTTAATTTCCTTACCATGCTGTATGCTTTGTGGTATTTATGAGTCTTTGCCATAGTTATTAAATAACAGAATCCTTGTCTTTCCTGGTCTGCTAGTATGAACATTTTTATCTTTACAACCATTGTTACAGCATTTGTCCCGTACAAAAATATCCATTGCCTGAGCACTAGTGCCTCTGACTTAGAATGAACTCATGCTTGAATAGCACATCAGAGCATCTTTCTCATGCATAACTCACAAGATAGCATCACAGAATCATTTATGGGCTGCAGGTTTAAGGAACAAAAAAAAAAATAAAAATTGTCAGTTTTATCGTAGAATCATAGAATGTCAGGACACAATATGTGTGAGGCAGTGATGCTTTTCAAGCACAGAGCTGATGGAATCCTGCAGGCACGTTCACAGGAAGATCTCCCTGGTGATGGTTGGCATTTTCCAAAGGAAAAGGAGAAAGGAAAGGGAAGAGGAAAAGAGATTGCAGAAAGGTAAGAAGAATGGGAAGGAAGGAGAATTATAAATCTTCCATGAGAATCTCCCAAGGACAAAACTGGAAAGATTCTCTATGAAGCATTTCAAAACAATGAGGCAAATCCCTTTTTTTGGGTTTGTCTCTTCCAGATCTAGCATTTCTTGAGATCAGACACTTGGCTTCAATGGGTGACATCTACAAGCTTATTACAGCAAGTTTGTTTGTTTGTTTTCCTGAGGAGGATCTGAACAATTTTATTCCATTTATTCTACTTCAGAAAAAAAAAAAAAACAACAACAACAAAAAAAAACACAAAAAAACAACACCACAAAAAACAACAAAACAAACCCAACAAAATATTGGGATGCCTTTTCTGCTGAATGTGACAAACCCATGTAACAAACCTGACTATCATTACTTGAGATCACCAGACTTTTGTGATTGCAAATTAACTGAGACTCTTCCTTTCTGGCACAGCTACACACAAACACACCTGCACACTCTCTCACACCTATATAATATATATATCTCCAAGAGGGGAGTATATATACTTGTACTTACTATCTGAGTGCAGTAAAGCCATGCTCTCCTGCACCACACTGACTACACTTTTCAAAAATACATGACCTGTAAGTCTATTATTCTTTATATAAGTCAAAAAGCCAGCTCTAACTTACAGAAGACTAAGCATTAAAAGGCAACTTTAATTTACACATTCATATTTAATGCTTCTAATGTATCTTCAAAATTAGAAAAAAAATTCACGTAATATTTTAGATTTTTAGAAGATTTATGTAGCTAGAGAGAAAATAATTACAATAATTTCATGACTGTCCTTGCTGTATCTCATTCTGACATGACTGGTAGCTTTGAAGACCATCTCTTATCACAAACCCTAAAGCTCACAGACTATGCAGGTCAAGAGGAAACACAGATTTAACATATGTTGCAAATCACAGAAATAAATAAGCATGAAATGCAATGAAATAAGAATCCCTCATAACTGGGAGAAAACCCAGAAATTTTGCACAGTTGACACGACACAAATATTTCATGTTGAACTTTAAAATATGTCTCACAAATTGAAACCAGAACTGCCGTAGTATCCACTAACATTGTGGAAAAGTACTCAATAAAACGGTGAATATCATGTTTTTAGAAGGTGTGCACTATTTTTCTTCCTAAAAATGTGTTCATCCTCTTATGAAATTGCAAGGAAAGAGAGGGGATATTGATTTAAAGTTCTCAATGGCAGTCTATTTTCTTGGGGTATGTACAAGAACCTTTATAGTATTCTCCATGTATTTTGAGGATTAGTTTCCAAGGATTTCTGATTGCCTGGGACAAGCTTAACAATTCCATCTTTCAAGCACTTGTAAGGACTGAAATTAAAATACATACACATACAAATACATGCATAGACACACAAACAACTAAATAACAACAAAAACTGTAAACTCCAGCTTTTTAATAGCTTCCAAAAAAAAGATTTGATAGAAGAAATATTACCTTAATCTTTCCATTAATCACATTTGTTCCAAATACACACACTGACTCTATGAATAAGAAGCTTAAGAGCAAGGAATATTATAAAGCAATAATAAACTTTCAAAGCTAATGCTTAGACAATTTACATTAAAATTTAAAATCTGCCTCCATAGTAATTATGGCATCGTGTAGCATTCCAAAAGAAGGATTTCAGTAACATTTTATTGAACCCTCAGTGTTAAGACTGAAGCAATAATGGCTACGGAAGCCTCAGAAAACCTTGTCTTTGCAAAGCATTAACAGAGGGACAGAAAACCTGTGATGCCACGTTGCCTTGCACTGCAATTATGAGCAGCTTTGTTCCTGCAGTCCATCTCTCTCCCTTTCAAAGACCAAGTGCACACTTAGCATCACATGAGAATTACGCAGTGGCAGTCGTTATTTATGAAACTATTACACAGATGTATTTGGCAACCATCTATTTAATCAATACCATAAATGTAAATGTCTCTCTGAAATAACCTCTCTAGGAATGAAGGAGAGCTCTTCTGCAAGACCACATCAGATAAAAGAAATCATAGCTATAGGGTGTTACCTACACTGTAAATTAATCTCCTTCTAATCCATTGCCAGGCAAACCTCAGAAGAGCCTATGAATTAATTGCAGAACATTTTGATTCTCTTCCTCCCCAACCTACTCTAAAATAGCAAATCACTCTTCCATGTGACAACAATGGAACTGTTCTACTAGGAGTACAGTTCTTACATACCCAAATCCTCCTTGATTCATGCAAGGAATACAGAACACAGGTGGTGGTGTTGAGGAGGGTGATATAACCCACTTGGGAACTGATATCTCTAAGAGCCAGTTTCACCTTTTTTAAAATGCAGGTCTGTGGAAGCTACTGCACTAGGTCATTACTTCACCCAGGGACAGCTTTCCCACATGTCTGGGCTGGGACTCCTGGAAGGAAGGTAATGAGGTGAAGGGAAGGATGCAGAAAAGCAGAGCAAGGTCAAAAGTTAGCAGTTAATATATAGGAGTTAGGTTTGGTTTCCAAAATCAGTTCTCACAGCTATGATCCACAAGCATGACTAATTTAACACCTTATTGCTATGAACAACAGAAATTTATCCCAGGAATAAAAGGGGGCTGATGAATACACATTCCTTAAGTTATGTGGCACACCTTGAAAATTCCTCTGCTCAGACTGAAACTGTCTTTTACAATTGCTGTGCTCACACTGAAGTTAATAAAGGCTCTTATTTTCAAACTCATGCTTGGGAACTGTCTGGATATTTCCTTAAAATTCCATTGCAGGAAAGGGGGAAAGAAGGATTAGACAGTAAATAAGGTCAGCATGAACATAGATATTCAAAACTATTGAGATTTTTCCTCTTTATTAATTTGTCATTTTCAATGGCATAAACAGGGCAGGTTGCAAGCAAGAGTAACAGGAGCAATGAACACTTATGGTTGAGATCTCTTTTTCACCAGCGACTCAGTGATACCTGCAGTCAAATATCCTCATCCAACACAAGGTCACATATCAGATTTCTTATCAGAAATGAAGCCTACAGATCCAGTAACCGCAATTCCTTAAAAACTCAGCAAGAAGGAAACAAATGAGATAAGGCACTACCACAGAATTTAAAGAACTCCAAATAGCTTTACCACAATAAGCATAATAAACCATAAGCTAGTAACTGGTCTGTATAATTTTATATATATTTTTTTAATGTCTTTGTTTAGGACTCAAAACAGTTTAAGTCTCCTTTCTGAGCAAATTACTCCCTAGGAACCAGGAGTTCCAGAGGCAAGAATATTCTTGCAATATTTGCAGTGTATTAAAAATAGTGGAAATCTAGTATGCAGCTTAACACAGCCCCAGGGCTACACTTACCAGCCCAAAATACCCTCTTAAATGGGGTAAAGACAAGACAGTCTGGCATCACAGCAGCAGGCACTGAAAGTGTGATGAGGGTATTGCCACAAGACAGGTTAATACAAGGAAGGCTGTTGTACTTCAGTTATTTTAGCTGAGGAATTCAGTAAGACAAATATTATATTAGCACTGCACCTATACCAAGGTGATAGAAAAAAAATTCAAGAAGGACATTGAGTGAGAAAGCTAAAATGGCAGCTTTTATTTCTAGTCCTTTCAGCAAAAAAAGTCTACAGAAATTATTGATTTTTACTGAGTTCTGCAGAACTTTCTCATGCAATTTGTCAAGAAATAAAAAAGATGAGAATTTTGCTTCATTGGGATTTTCAGACAATATTCAATGTGACTCAAAAGAGCATTTGTACCCATTTGAACTCAATTCAATATCCAAGTGATATGGGAGAACTTGTTACTAATGGAGTGAAAAATGGATGTATTAGAAAAGAAAAACAGAGAGAAAGGAAATTAAATAGAAGAAAGTGCTGGTTTAGATATTCTGAAGTAACTTGAATCATCTGTGGTGAGAAGGTTCTGATAAGCTGGAGTGATTTAAATAAGCTATCTCATTTTTATTTTTTCATGTCAGTCAACTCAGACTATACCCTGAACAGCAAGGAAACTATCCATAATGGAGATATCTGTTGCAAATTATAATAGACATGAACCCAAGATAAAATTAAAACCCAGGAATTCCATAAGTATCTACAGAGATTCTAGAAGACCCTTTAAAGTAATATTTTTTTATAATTTTGAGTATTTGTTTACTATATTCTGTGAATATATTAAAAACCATCAAATTACCACTTCGTAGTAAATTCTTCAGAACATTGTCATAAGTTTTATTATGAAAGCCTGGAGTAACAGCCAAAGCAAAGTTATTCAGAAAACTCCAAGCTCATTTTTACTGCAGAATTTTATAAAGGAAGTCTATTTTTACTGGAATTTTGCCAATTCAAACTCATAAAATATTAGACTCATAAAAATGAAGCAGATCAAAATTCAAATCCTTTTATGTTCCCAAATACCAAAAGCAAAAATGAGTTCAGGGTCTTATGCTTCTAAAGAAAACATTACTTAGATTATTGGTATCATGATTTGGTATATTTATAAATAAACTGTCTGAGCACATTTTAAGGGAGATGCAAAGTGAGGAGAGGTAGATAAAAATAACTGAAAGCTGAGAAAAAAAATACCAAGATGTAATGATGGCTCTCAAAACCAGGTCCAGTTCCCGATTTCAAGTGAGATCTGCAAAACTGGGTCCATTTTCAGAGACAGATCTGAACCCTGGTGGTGGCAATGCTGGAATTTGTAGGAGGTGATCACACACACTACAAAGGTGGATGCTGGGAAGTTGTGAGGGGAAATAGCAATGAGATTCAGAACAGGAAAAATGCTGGAATGATTAAAGCTTCAGACCAGATCCTACCTGTTTTCACTTCCATAAGATTACAGGGTGTCAAAATGCAAAGGCAAACAGGAAATCAAATGCTTTATATTCAGAGCATTCATCAAACACCATATCTCTTACAGGTAATCAGGAGGATGCTTGTGAAGCCAATAAACTCCTGTCAGTTCTCTGTCCTCTCCCTGCATTGCTGTTTGCCCTTACACAGGGAAAGAGAGAAAACTTACTCTGTAAAAAACACTCATCCCAGTAAACTCAGCCCACGTGAAGTAACACAGGCTCTGCCAGTTTTGATAGTTTTGGTGGAAGTTAACAGGTAATTGAAGATGAATCTCATTAGGTACACATTTGATTTGGAATTTTAGGAAAAGGGATAGAAAAAGAAATTAATACAGACATTGCAGTCTTATTATACATATATATGTGCAAGACTGAGACCTGCTCCTCAGGTACTTTTAAAATCTGAAGCTCAAATTCCCTCTTTTTCTGATACAGAAAAAAACAGACAGCAAGCTACTCCCAGTATATGGAAGCACAGTTGGGAGAGTAATGGCTTTTTGGACATATTTCTCTTCCAATTGTTTCAGAATTTTGCACCTAATTGCAAATTTAGCTGAGGTCCTAAGTTCTCTGTACAAGATCTCAAGAGAAAAACAGTTTGCACTTGCAGCCCTGGTATTTGCTTCTTCTAAATCTTAGCACAAAGGGTTGAATTCTTTAATGTGAAGCTCATGAAGAAAAGACTGGGTTGGATTATATCACCAGAAGATTCATTTATTCAAAAGGAATCCTCAGCTCAATCTTCAGGGCAATTTTCTTTCTGATTCATAAACTTCTCAGAATAATCAGAATGGAGGCTTTTGTGTGAGAATTTCCACAAAAGCAGAAACCGAGGTGACAAAGAAGTGCTGGGAAAAGTATAAGTTTAGTGCTGAATAAAGGAAAACCAATCTCTAATTTAACTTTAAAATTGAATGTTGATATAATTACAGGCTGGTTATACAAATGGACAGTTTATAGGCTTCCCTTTCATTTCTGATTTTGAAAAACAAAGATCTTAGACAACTCCAGTTGCCAAAAAAAAAAAAAAGAGAAAACAAATGCATCCAGAAGTCTTGTTTGAGATCCTTAACCCCTTCAGGACTTTTTTCCTCACAGTGCACATGGTGAATTTCATAGCAGAAGTGCAATTGCTCCACTCAACACACAGAAAATAACAGGCATTAGGCAGGACATAATTGCATAGGGTAATGGGGGAGTAGAAGATGAAAACCCCAGACCCCAGTGTATTGGGGAGCACAGGATAACAAGTGAGGCATTTCCAGGAAGGGTTAGGGTTCAGCCAGGCTCACTGGACTGAGGGCAGTCACTCTGCTGCATCTGGCTGCCACGGACCCAGTGAGCTCTTGCAGCTCAGTAAGTCGTGCCCTGCAAGGGTTCATTAACTATGAGGGTTTATTAGCTATGGGAAACATGTACCAAACCCACCAAATCCTTTTGGGCCAGGGATAGTTAGCCTGTTCAGAGCCCAAGGAGCTGAAGGACGCACAGGAGAGCTCTCCAGCAGGCTCTCTGTAAGCATCATCTCATCTCTAACATGGCACATTAGACTCATTCCCAGCCACAGCAACAGACCCAGGCTGCTGGAAAACCTCCTGTCCATGCTTAGACATGGCATATTTTGGACTAGAGTTGCATACCCAGGCTAGCACATCACCGTGCTGCACTTCAGTAGGTGCCCCACAGCCACTATTTGAAGGCAGATATTTTATTTATGTGATATATACATATATACATATTCAGTAAACATTTTATTGGCTCTAAGAGTTGTGAGGAAGCCTGCTGGGCTCATAACCAAGAGGTCAATGGATTCTGGGGCCTACTTCCTCTTCATCCCTAAGTGAACAGATTTTGTCTTGCTTTTCTCCTCCTGCCCCTGAGGGTGCTGTCTAGTATCAAGCAGTGTCTGATAAATAGTAGCCAGGACCCAGCACACTGAATAACTTTGTGCGTCTTTTGAACTCTTAAAGCATTTTTCTTTGAAATATTCTGCTACTTTATCAGGGTCCTGTAGAAGGGGTGAACTTCCAAACTGCTGCAGAAGAATAATCCTTCTAAAGCTGGTCCATTTTCTCCTAACTTCCATGCCATTCACAACTATCCACCCTCAGGGCATATCTTTGAAAGACCCTCCTAAAAAATCTACTTTTTAACTCTAACAAGAGAGAGTGTGACAACACTGAGGAGCTTTGGCAGAGCTAGAAACAAGAACGTGCTTGCCTTAACACCTAAGAGAAATTCTAAATCCTGAAAAATGGTTATAACTAACCTTAAGGAGAAAAAAGGGAGGAAAATCTGGGGAAAAGCATCCTCCCTGTTTCCCCCACTGTTATTAAAGGAATCTCACAGGTAGCATCCCAGATAAGGACAGTGAATGCACATCCCAAATGGCCCTCATTGCCCTGGGTGTTACCATGTCATGAGCTGGTCTCTCAGGGCACATCAATAAGGTAAATCCTGATCCCTCTCCCTGCTCTGAGAAAGGGCACAAGGGGCACAGAGCGCACCTATGGAAACAGATTCTGGGTTAGGTACCACAGCCATCTGAACACACCAAGCAAATTTATGACCAGGGGCTCTGGATATAATACAACTAATGCTTACACAGAACTTGTGTACAGCCTGTGCTAGTCAAATCTGTTGTTATTTCTTTGAGGGCCACATTAGGGGCCAATTAAAGTTATCATGGTTTGGGAGTGGTACCCCCCAACGTAGTGCACTCACTGAAACTCCCCAAACCATGCTCCTCATTCCCACTTCACCTCTGCCTCTCTTCCCTCATGGTGGGCAGCAGAGGAGAACTGGAGACACAAAATATAAAGATCACATGTTGAAATAAGAACAATACAGCAATGAGATAAGGAAACAAACAAAACCAGCAATAATAATAATGTGTACAAAAGAGAGACTGATACACATGCAAAAAGGTTTACCTCAGAGCTCAACCCAAACATAGCCACAGAATCAACTAGAAAGGAAAATACCTTTTAGATTAAGTCCAACCTGTGACCTAAAGAGACTATGTCAACTAGACCATGACATTAAGTGTCACATCCAGTCATTTCTTAAACATTTCCACAGATTGGTAACTCCACCACCTCCTTGGGCAATAACCCTTTTTGTGAAGTGTTGTTGCAGCAGCCGTCTTATTAGAGGGTAAAAAAGACCTAAGGCACAGACTCCTTGTTTATCACAGCATGAAAAGGGCCCTGGTTTATTCCTCTTCACAGCTCAGCCATCCTGACCCCAACCATTCCCTGCCTCTGGCTGCAGCAGCTCCTGCTGTGGGTTTCCCTTGCAGCCTCTGACTGCTGGGCATTCCCTGCTGAACTCTGCCTGCAGGGATCAGTTTGCAGGCTCTGAGTGCAGCTTTTACCCAGCCAGACTGTGACTGCAGTTCCAACAACAGCTCTGACTGCACACCCAGACTCACCTCACTGCAGGGATTCTCACTCCTCAGGATCCTACTCCTTCATACTCTTCAAGGTTGCTCCTCCATGATGATGGTGCTGTTACCAGGCGACCCCCTCTTTTATCTCACTCATCCTTACTGGATACAGCTATGACTCATTAGGGGTGAGGCTGTACTGGGTTATTAGCACAGCTGTTACTTATCAGGGGTGAGGCCACCTGTATTCTCTTCTACAGTGAAGAACTTCTTCCTTATGTCCGACCTAAATTCCTCACTGTACTTGTGTTCCGACTCTTCACCAGCCTTGTTGCCCTTCTCTGGACACAACTGAACATCTCAACGTCCTTCCTAAACTGAGGGGCCCAGAGCAGGACACAGCACTCGAGATGTGGCCTCACCAGGTACAGGGGCAGAATGACCTCCCTGCCCCAGCTGGCCACACCATTCCTGCTCCAGGCCAGGTGCCCTTGGCCTCCTTGGCCCCCAGGGCACACTGCTGGCTCATGCTCAGCTGCTGCCACCAGCACCCCCAGGTCCCTTTCTGCCTGGGCACTGTCCAGCCACTCTGCCTGTGGTTGTTGTGGCCAAAGTGCAGGACCCAGCACCTGAACTTATTAAACCTCATGTTGTTTGATTGGGCTCATCTATCCAGCCTGCTCAGGCCCCTCTGCAGAGCCTTCCTACCTTCAGCAACACCACCCTGGCTGCTCCCTCTGGACTGGCTTGGGGTCAGTGTAACCTCTCCATGTGCCTGTTCCACCAGAAGGGACACCTTCTAATTACCCCCAGCAACAACATAAAGTTGTACAGAACAACCTCCATGCCCTGGTCATGTTCCTCCTGCCTGCTGAAAAACCTTCACCCTGTCCTGGCCACAACAGGACAATGGCATGATTAACTCAAGGTTTGGATGACTGGCAGTTTAGCATGTCTTCCTCTGATTTCCCAAAGCCTTTGTATTTCTCACAGCATCACATCTCTGTGGCTAGGGAATGGAGACAGGTGGTTGTGAGCAATCATCTTGGCCATGATGCATAGGCACATTGTTTTTATCCAGTTGCCGCCCACAACTCATCAGATTCAACTTCTCTACTCTCCATAAAAATTATATATAAAGTTTGAGAAGATAATTAAAATTAAGAAGAAAATTAAGACCCCCCCGAACAATAAGAAAATGCCTGAAGTGCATTATTTTAAACAGAATCTCTTCCTCCAAAGCTGTGCGAAGTTATGCACATACTGCTAATAAGTGATGGATAGTTAATCTAACAACATCTTGAAAAATGGATATTTCTACAAGTTTTTAAATATCATAGGGAGCTTAACCCTATAAGTTTATTTTCTAATATATATTTACACAAAGGTCCTTATACTATTTGAATGCATATCTTAGGAAACATATGCATCACTAAAACAAATAACAAATGGAGGAATATATGAAACATAGAGACTTGCCTCAGATTTGTTCAAAGCTGTCTCCCTCTCTGTCACTACAAGATGTTGTGCAGAGACTGTAAAAGACCTAGAGCTTTACATTCCCCTTGCAGGAATATTACAACATCAATTTTCTACCAAATTCTAGCCTCTCACACTCACAAATCTGAGCCAAAGATTCTCAGATTACTAAAGTAATCTCAGAGTATTAAAGTATGCAATTTTTAAAAGCATTTTTATTTCTTGATGGCAGTGATTTTTGTATATGCATATATATATGGGGGTGTTTATGCATATATATATATGGGTGTGTATATATGTATGTACATCTGAGTGTGTGTGCATTTCATTTTTTAGTAAGTGTGGTATACAGCAAGAACCATGAATTTAAAGAATTTCTTTTGAGACCTGTATTTCCTTTGGCTGATGATTGTTCCTTATCTTAGAGCGCACAGAATGCTGTTGGCTGAATTGAAGCCCCATTGAGTGAAACAATCGGATTCAAGCAAGAAGAGAAGAAAAACGATCCTCTTAGTGGCATTCCCCAGCACAGGAGAGAAGTGCTTACCTTGTGGTGGTTATTGGCAGTTTGTACAAATGATAGTGCACAGGGGTTTAGGTTAACCTGTTTAGTTTTACATGACCTGAGATAGTAAAAATATCCTTATTCTGAAGGGCTGCCAGGCAGTAACTCAGCATGACATAAATTCTGGAGGCAGCTTCATGAAAAGGCACGCACTGTTATTGAATTTTTAGTGTTCAGTGAATATTGGTCATGATTTATAATAATTTTGAAAAATCAGCATTTGTAATGGGATTCTCTTATCTCTGAAAAGCATTTCTGACATTCAATAGTGCATCACAGAATTGATTTATAATTTTATTCCTGGTACATATTCCAGTTGCATAACAATATACTAAGATTCTGACATACTGCCAGTTCTCGCTCCTTAAAGAAGCGGGAACTCTTTAACAATAATGATTGGAAAACTAAGACATGAACAAACAAACAAACAAAGCAAACTTTTCTGATTAAAGCAATACACTCATGTGAAGGAGGCTCAGATACATCAGCCAAAGATAGTGCAGCTGCAGCTTTTGCATTGGCATTTTTTAATTTGTTCAGAAATCACCTACTTGCACTTCAGTGCCAAATACCTCATGACTTCAATATTTATAAACACATCTCCAAACACCTTACCTCAAGTCTCTACATTTCCAAAGCTTCCAAACATCTGTGAGCCATTTTAACTTTTCAGTTGGTATGGTGGGCATGTTGTTCCTTGCCCCTTTATTGTTTCATGCCAGTTGGATCTTCAGGCTGCTGGGGGGTTTTGCTTGTCCTGTGCTTTCATTATTTTGAGGGAGTTTTGCCTGATATGTTCATTGTCCACACACTGAATGCTAAATACAAGCTACTAAATACAAGAAACTAAACTGGTTTGATTTTTGTAGGTTACTGCAACAACTTCATATGAGGGGTTTAAAGGTTTTTATGATATCTATTCTGAGCCAGCACTATTAAAGCAGGTCCAAAGAGGTTTGAATTTCCACCTAAATTCAAAAATATTAAAAAAAAAGAAAAATCTTTCTAATGCAGGCACTATATTCCTTTTCTCTGTATGCAAACAAGTGAATGCAACATATTGGGTGAGAGGCTCATTCCTGAGAACACTGGAACCTAAGCCAGGCAGCAACTCCCTGCTTACCAAATCTGCGTTCATACCATTAAAATTTTTAAACTCAACTCTGGGTGCTCTGTAAGTGTTGAAGTGGAATTTAGGGCACTGTTTTTAATTTTTAAACTACCCTATACATTTTGATCTCTGTTTGCCAGACAAACTTCATATTTCCTTGCACAGAACACAGGGGAGATCTAGGAGCTGAAACTCTGCTTCTTTTTACATGAAGGGAAGTGTCAGTAGGATATTCTTTCCCCAGAAGGCTCTTTTTGATACTCTCTTCAACCAAAATATTGTCCTTGAATTCAAATGAGGTCCAGATTTCACACTTATAATCTAAAACATGCCTTTTTCTTAATTTCTCTCAGCCTGGATTCATTGGCTGTGGAAACACTCCAGACCATGTAATTCCTCCCAAGAAATGAAATGTAATGCGTGTGGAGAAAGTCTGTGCTCATCACTCAGGAAGCAATGAAAAGTCCATTTGATTACCAGGCTGATAGTGCTTTATACCCATTTGTATGTATTATGGACTCAAACAGATCAAAAGAGGAAAAGATGAACCAGGTATACAGGAAGAGAAATGTAAGGATTAGAACACTACCACACACTGCTCTCTAGGACCGAGGCAAAAGATCCTGGCCTGCATGGATCCCACGGAATGCCTGTATGACAAAAATCTCTGGTTTTACATGAGAAAACTGGAGGTCAGCCCTGCTGACAGCTAACTGTGCCAAATCCTTGGCAGCAAACAATGTGCATGCAGATTGCTGCAAAAGATCAAGGTATTTACTCAATGATTTCTCAAAGATATTGACTATATGAGGTAGGAATGGAAGGTTTTTTTCATGCTGTTATATAATAGTGTTCAAATTCATCTTGTGTTTCATTCATTTGACTTTTAATATGGCAGGTTCCATTCTTCCAAAGGAGAACTAGAATTACTTCGTGCCCCTAATCCTATTCAGGAGATAAACCCAGTTTTCATGCTCAAACTCTGGTTTTCAATATATGGTGCACCACTGTATCTTGCAGTCTTGTATTCTAGGGCCCATAACTTAAAGGAAAAGTCCATGTCACTAATAAATTATGATTTTTTTTAAAATTGATATCTTTTTCACAGCACTCTGTGGACTGAGAATTAGTAACTTTATTCCTTTGCATATGGAAAAAAAATCATGATGCCAAAATACTCGACTGACAATTTTGTGAGGTTGTTTGGTTGGTTGGTTTTGTTTTTATTACATCTCTCTTTGCAAGCCTGCTTGAAAACCAGCCCTGTGAGAATTTAGGGGACATGAAAAGATAAAATATTATTCACATGCAATGCTGTGAAATAATTTCTTATTTACACCTTTCATCTGCACTAAATACAAGTGGGCAAAATGTCAGGTCTAGAAGTGGTTAAAATTTCCTAGCAAATGAAGTAATCAGTAAATGCAAAACCTTAAAACTTTATCATCACATTAATTAAAAGAAGCAGTAATTATTCATACAAGCACATATAGTGGAGCACATAGATTGAACCTTTGAAGCTGCTATAAAGGTAAAGAAGATCCTTCCAAAAATCAAAATAAAATTCAGTCAGCAGCAAACTCCATATAGAAATTGATTTCCAAAATATACTGACATCTGTCATTCACATCAATGGCAAGTCTCCCATCAGCTTCAAACAGAATGTTATCAATGAATCCCGTAGGAAACTCAGATTATCTGAAAAAACATACCTCATCTTGGAACCCACACAATTTTCAACCCTGATTTATGCTACATCTGAGTAAAGGTGTAAGCACACTACATCTAAGTACACAGTTCTTTATTTCTAGAGCTAGATTCTTCATTAACATATTCATATATGAGTAAAGTGCATAAGGAAAACACTTTAATTTCAATAAAATAATCAATGCTTTTTTTTCTTGCAACTCAGCCTGCCAGCAATTCCTCATAACCACATGGAATGACTTTATTTTCCTTTGTAGTCAAATCAGTTAAAGTATTTAGAAGGGTATATCACTTTCTATTTGATCAGTTTAATTTAAATCTACAAGATGCCCTCAGAGAGATCATCAAAGGATATAGATATTTCAGTAGATTATTTTCCTTTCACTGACAGCAGCTCTAAAAGGTAGTGAACATTATTTACTTAAAAAGAAATGTTTTCCCTAATGCAATGATTGCTGGAAGAATCATTAGTCACAACAAAAGTTCAATGACTCAGTTAAATATATGTCTTATTTTATAATTTATATGTCCTTTTACTGTGTATGATCCCTTGGGTCAAGTTTATGAGAAACAAAAAGGACACAAAAACCTAAGTAATATTCAATATATAATGAACATGCAAATTAACTGGAAAATCGCTTTCACTTAATTACCAATTTTTACATAATGACCCAGTATCTCTTTGGTCTCTCCTAGCGCACAAAGAGATAGCACATTGTGGATGCTTCTTAAGTAGCAATTACAGCTCTGACTTAGTAGACACCGTTTATTGAAAATGTGCCAGTGTTTAGAGACTTCTTCAGACTGGGTTACAGTTCTGCTCTGACTTTATTTTTCCTTTATTTATTGAATCATGTTTTCATTTTCAAGTTGAATCCCACCTCAGCTGCCTGACGTAAACTTTAAGAAAAACTCTGCTCTAGTATCCCGGCATACAAAGCTTGGGATATACTCTGTCTGAACACAGAATTAAGAGATTTTTATTATCAGAGAAATTGAGAGTATTCATTTTCTAAACCATCTATGTTATAAACATTCAGATTATTATATTCATCATTAAAAAATCCTCCAAGCCATCTTGAATGTAAATATTATTTACATTTATATTAATCTTATCAGGATCTCTACAATACCTGAATATGAATCAAAGCCCAGATTAAAATGGAAAAAGCTGAGTTGTATCAGTACTTGAGCAAGCTAAAAAGCCTGTAATATTTTTAAAATGAGTGGGCTATTAAGCTGAACTTATTAGATGCCCTTTTGAAACTAATTTCCTAATTGCATTTTTTCTTTTCTATAATTTGTTACATTTAATATTCATTTGCCTTATTGTTACCATCTTTCATGTGGTCTATCATTTGAGGTTCACTGACCATGAGGTTCTTTCCAATTATTTGATCTGCTCATACAAATATATGATTTTGGTACTTAATTTCTAGCATGTCACTGTTTTTCAAATGTTATGTTAAAATTTGATGAAACGTGGTCATAATGTATTGTGGAATGGAGATTCTAGTTGTCAATTCAAAAATCCTAATTACAACATTATGTGGTCCAGATGACATAAGGTTGCTTTGAAATTTATCAGATAATTATGAATCATAGCATTTCTATATTATTCTAAAATCTCACCACTCTGGATTTAGAAATAGGCAGGTTTTGTTTACATACCTTGCTAACTTCTCTACCAAACTGTTCTCTGTGATGCTTTTGTCAACATCACAAAAAGTAATTTTTCATGCTCTCTTAGTAACTTTTCTTCTTAAAACATTTCACTCAATAATCACTTTAGCTATTTATCTGATTAACTTAATCCAGTTATATATATGAAAACATACGTGTACGGTATTAAAAAATGAATTTTCTGTTTGGGTCTTTGTGGGTAGAGTTGATTTTCTTCCCAGTGGCTGGTATGGGGCTGTGTTTTGGATTTGTGCTGAGCACAGGGCTGATAACACAGAGATGTTTTTGTTATTGCTGAGCTTACACAGAGCCAAGGCCTTTTCTGCTCTTTGTGCTGCCACACTGGAGGAAGCTGGGGGTGCCTGGGAGGGGACACAGCCAGGACAGGTGACCCCAGCTGACCAAAGGGATGCTCCAGACCATAAGACATCTTGGTATATAAAGTGAGGGGAAGAAGAAGAGAGGAGGGAACATTTAGAGTGATGGTTTTGTCTTCCCAAGTTAAACATGATGGGACCCTGGTCTCCTGGAGATGGCTGAACACCTGCCTGCCCATAGGAAGTAATGAAAAAAACCCTTATTTTGCTTTGTTTGCTTGCGTGGTTTTCTCTTTTCCCTGTTAAGCTGTATTAATGTATGAGTTTTCTGGCTTTTACCATTTTGATTCTCTCCCCCATCTCACTGGTGGGGGAGTGGGTGAGCAGCTGTGCGGGGCTGAGGTGCTGGCTGGTGCTAAAGCATGACAGTCTTATAACTCTGGGATACACTGTCTACCATTAACAGTACCTATATGGGTGAGGACAGTGGCAGATGACCCCTCCCAGCCTGCTATTTGTCCCAAGATGGTATTTGAAATGAGATTTTTGAAATACGGAAGTGCGTTTCTAATTTGTTTACTGCTGAAAGGTATATTCAAAAATAATAATAAAGGTATATTCTAGAAATAAGCTCCTTTCTTTGAAAAAAAAATATTCATTCAAGAAACCCAAAATATTCATGGGAATAGATTGTTTCCAGTTTCAGGGTGTAAAATAATACAAAAAAGACTTCTAAAACTAAACCAGCAAAGTTGGGTTTTGCTTTGATTAAAATTTTACTTTGTTGAATTGGGTCTCTTTCCTCAAGTAGGAATCTTTTGTTCCAGTCCAGGATAGAACAAATATAGTGATGCTTGAACATATTCCTACATTCAGATAGGGATGCCCATACCTTTATTTGCTAGGGAGCTTCACCAACCATTCCTTCTTACAGGCTTCATGAGATCATTCCAAACACATGGAAAATAACTGCTAGTATCATTTTCAGTTGGGTTGAGGATCTTTCATCCTGTCATGAACAAACCCTTGTGCAAGGCATTGTGTGAGGGAAAGATATCCCAGAAGTATATTTATGTTAGCCCAGAAGTTTAATATATATTTAAAGCAATTTAGGGTAACAACAACAGGTTTTCATGCTTCTAGCATCAAGTAAATTTGCTACCTAGAAAGAAACACACTGGGATTCTAAGGGTGCCTTTCATTTTGCCTGAGAGGAAGAGACAGAGAGATGGAGCATCCATGCACAGCCCCAAGAACAAAGGAATGGGATGTGACTGCTTCAAGACTCCTGAAGGCAGATTTCCTTTTCTATAAGAAGTCTTTGCAGGAGATTCAAGGTCATGTGTCCCAGGTAATAAAGACAACTGTTTAGCCACTGCTTTGTTCTCTAACACTTCCTTTGGCAAATTCAATCCTGTGGTGACTGAAATAAGGCATGTTAAGAACTGCAAGCACAAGTTTTACCTTGAAATAAATATGGTATGGACACAAGACAAAAAAGAAAAAAAAATGTAGTTTGTTTTGACAAACACAAGTAAGCACAATATAACTGGGTTAAGTTGTATTTTTTTAGCCCAGAAAGAATGCTTCTCATGCTTGTTTTTTTTAAAAAAATAAGACATTAATCTAAAACAATGGTTTCATATACATTACCGGTGTCTATATCTATGCTTCTCAAGACACCAATAGGTGATAAATCTCTTGGTAAAAATTAAAACCCCAATAATAAGAACTCATTAAATATTATATGCTCAAAAATCAAAAGGAGAGTATTTTTATTTAGGCACTGGGGTTATGTCTTCACTATAGCCTAAGGAGTAGCCAGTGCTTCACAAAGCAGCCTGTGGTGTGTGAGACTGACCACTAAAGCCCTGCAGTGCAGGAGGGCTTGGGGAAGGTGGGTGGGGGGAGCTCTGGGAATATGCAGCACCTGACTGACCACCCCTCTTGATAAGGAAGCTGGCAGGATCTCAACACAAAGGGACCCCAAGGGTGGCACTAAGTGTACCTTACATCTTGATGGTTTTCCAGCATATTCCGCATTCCACTGCTAAATCTTTTTTTTTTTTTTTTTTTTCTGGTAAGTAAATGTGATATGTAACATTTCAGCCTCCGTGTGTGGGATATTTACAAAATACTGGTCAGAGAGGATTGTACTCACAGAACATTGCTCTCAGAAATGGTGGTGGGTAGCAAACAGACAACCAGCCCAGGAGAGCACAGAAGCATCATAATTACTCAGTGCTAAAAGTAGTTCTTTCTTAACAACCTTATCATAATGTAAAGAGAGTGATCATCAGCCATATCATCAACCATATATTACAGTTCTAAGGAACAAACCAACAGTAAGCTTGGTCCTGACACCTGACTCCTTCCACTAAAGCACATTATCATCAAATGTAATATGTGAGATTCACTCTTCTTCCATTTCTATACACTGTGTTGTTTCTTGCAGGAGTTCTTGTAAGTCAGCTCAAGTGGAAGGAGATGCTAAGTCATGACAGAACCTCCTTACTGGGTTTGCATGGCATGGCTTTGGTAGAGGGCTGGATACAGGGCTGGCTTCTGTGAGAAGCTGCTGGAAGGTTCCTCCATGTCCAGCAGAGCCAATGCCAGCTGGCTGCAACACTGACCCACTGCTGGCCAAGGCTGGCCCAGTCAGAAATTGTGAAAATACCTCTGTGAAAACAGATTTAAGAGGAAGAAGGAAAAAAAGTTATTGCACAGATGGAACTGAGGCCAGAGGAGCAGGATGAGAAGATGTGAGAGGAGCAGCTCTGCAGACACCAAGGTCAGTGCAGAAGGAGGCACAGGAGGTGCTCCAAACACCAGAGCTGGGATTCCCCTGCAGCCTGTGGTGCAGCCCGTGGTGAGGCAGCTGTGTCCCTGCAGCCCATGGAGATCCACAGGGATACACCTGCAGCCCCTGGAGGAGCCCCACGCTGGAGCAGGTGGGTGCCTGGAGGAGGCTGCGAACCCATGGGACACCTGTCCTGAAGAAAACTCCTGACAGGACCTTCAGACCCCTGGAGAGAGGAACTGACCCTGCAGGGATTTTCCTGCCAGGACTGCAGGAGCGATGGCCCCACCAGGGACCCATGCTGGAACAGGCTGTCCTTGGAGGATTGCACCACAGGGAAGAGGGGCCCACATTGCAGCAGGTTGTGGAGAGCTGATGCTTGTGAGACTGGAGAAGTTCATGGAGAACTGTCTCCAGTGGGAGGATCCCCACAGTGCAGCAGGGGAAAGAATCTTCTCCCCGAGCAGCAGCAGGAACAACCTGTGATGAAGTGGCCATAACCCCCATTCCTCTCTCCTTGTGCCACTGTGGGAGGAAGAGGTATAGCTGGGAAGTGGGGAAAGGTGGGGAGAAAGCATTTTTAAGGTCTTCTTTTGCTTCTCAACATCCTGCTTTGATTTTGTTAGTACTAAATTTAATTATTATTCCAAAATCGAGTATATTTTACCCATGAAGGCAGAATGAAGGTGAAAACTTGAGGACATTCCTGAAAAAAATACCAGAGGTAAGGAAAGAACAAGCTTGCATTTCTGTAGTTAGAATGCTAGGAAAACTAAGCTAAACCCTAATCTTACTCCAAACCAGAAGAAGAAAACTTTGAACTCTGCCTTGTCTCCAGGAAAAAAAACTGATTTACCAGGTCAGTGGCTGTTCTGAAACAAGGTACCACAAGCCTATTCATCTGGATGTTCCACTACCTTCAGACTGCTGAAATAACATTCCTTCAGCCATGCTGTGGGCCACCTGAGCAAAACTTCACTCCATACAGGAGGGATTCTGATGTCAAGGCAGCTACACTTCCATATGGAAACCCTTTCTGATGAGTTCTCCCCCTGCCATTTAATCTGAACACCAGAAATGTCAACAGAAATTTCCAAGGCAGGAGACACACCTTCTACCTTGAGCATTTCTGCTCATCTGTTCTGGCCACAGTCACCATCACTCTTCCCACTAGTATAACTGTAAAGGGAAGTGACTAAACACAGTAAGTCTTTTTAATCAGGCTATAAAGGCCCCTTAAGCAGCACAGATGTCCTCAGTTTGCTGTGCACATCACAAAATCATCACACCAAGTAGTAAGAGCTCACTCACAGCTGAGAAATTTTAAAAATGTAGTTATATTGCTTGACCTGTCATCAGTACTAATTTTCACTTTCCCAGTTTGCACTAAAAAATGGGAATAGATATATAAGTATACCCTTGAGACGAGTAACTCCTGGGACATATAATTCCTAAGCCTTGTAGAAATATTGCTATACTGTCTACATGAAGATGATTGATCTGGACTTTAGAGTATAGGTGATCAATTCTATAAGTTAACAGTTATTTTGGACAAAGAGGGTGTAAACTGACGCACTACCATCCCAAGAGAGACGCAGACACCACAGCAGAGTCAAAGCGAGAAAAGGATGAAGTTTAATTCTCACTTTCAATTTATACAGATTTCCAGAAATGAGACCACATTGGAAGACTGAGGTTCAACCTCTTCAGTTCCACTGGTCTGAGAAAGTGTCCATCAATTGTCCCTCCTGAAGAGAAGAATGTAAACTATATAGACAGTTACAGAAACATTGCTTTGTTTACATGAAAATGCGTAAGAAACTGACTCCAAACCAGAAGGCTGAAAAACAGAGCAACAGTAAACACTAAAAAATAATGTGGTTTTCTCAATTATTATCTCTAATGGTCTCACACATCAGCCTGTGGCAGTAATTGTTCCTTTCAAAACTTGCAACAGTTGATTCTTAGATCTATTCTAGACTTTGCTGAGAGCACCCGAAACACTTTCTTTTCTGTTGTGTCAGCAGGAGAGAGTATTATGTAGGGCCAGTGTGATGGCTATTTCTGCATTAAAACATTCACAACATATTGAGTGAGAGAGAAAGAAGGGAACGGCAGTACTTGGTGAACCTCAAAACATAGCAGCTTGCATACTTGGGAACTTCTAAAATGTTTATCCTTCTAAGTGGGGACTTCTACAGAGAGAAGTCAGATAGAATCTAGGGTCTCATTTATTTCATTTTTCTATTAAAATCACATCTAAAATTGAGCTATGCATCTTGCATTGAGATAAACTTTTTTTTTTTTTTTCCAAATTAGATATCAGCAATTACCACTCTGTTTTATTCCCATATGTATGTATATACCATTCCTCTCTATGTGTATAAACATTTCTTGTTTTGCACTCCCCCTCTTGACTTCTCAGCAAACTGTTGGCACTTTGGCTTATGAATTAGTGCAACACATGTTAGTGCCATTAGACAGAACTTGTGCTACAAGGGGTTTTACTTATTTTTGGATAATTTCAGAATTTCTGACCTTGTTAGCTTTTGTGTCTCTAAAAAAGAGGGGTAAAGGTACAATGACATTTGGATCATACTCATCAAATATATTTATTAGGGTTGAGAAATTCCTTCAAAGAGGCACAGAAGATCCAACATCCTATTTCCAGTATAGCCCTAAACGTACAAAAAAATTAACCAAACTTTCTGAAAGTAAGTTAGTTTGAAAAAAATCACCTTACAGACACAACCATTTTAAAAGGCCGAGTGCAAATTAGGATCAGCTACAGTTTGAAGTAGTTTCTTTCCTAGATTCCTTCTAACAGAATCGTAGCTATACTTCCAGGCAGTGATTACACAGTCATAGACCATATCCTTAAAGTAACAATTCCAGCAGATTAGACAGGTCGATTGGGATCTGCAGTCAAAACAGTCAAAACACAGAGAGTTTAAGATGGAGCAAGCCAACAGCTTGGTTAATATACAGCTCCAACAACTGCTGGAGATGGCATCTACACTGTACAGATCACTCTGCTTTCTAATTAAATCAGAACTCAAAAGAGCAAGAAATGCTTTATTGAAGCTGTAATTTCTATAAATCAAGTAGCCTGCAACCCTTCTTGTTTCCATGGCAATGGGCCTGTCATAGGGACGTTCATTAGCTGCAGCTGTTAGCACTGCAGGTACACCAACCTCACATTGCAAAATACCTGTTGGAAAGTATAGTCTGAATTGGATCCCAGAGCTATTAATGGAAATTTTCCCATACTATAAAATACTGAAGTCCCAGGAGTGTTCCCAGCTTGTGCTTTTCAGGTCCTCTTTGCTCTGGTTGAGTTTTCACAGTGTTTTTGCCCCGCTAAGTCAGTTTGCAAGTTCTATCACCCACAAACAAGATTTTTGCAGGAGAAAGAGAGTCTTCAGGAGTATTTCAGCCACCAATCTGTTGGCTCTCAGCCCCATGCATGGGACTTTTACCCTCAGTGCTTTGCCTTTTCTATCCTTTTTTCAGCATCCTGACTACAGCTGTTCTATTCCTGGAGTTTACATTTAGTGCCAAGCCAGAGATAAGCACTCTTCAGTTATCTTGAGGAATATGCAAAAAAAAGAGAAAATGTGCATCCACCTCACCTCAGTTCTCTTTGGCAATGACTTTGGCCATGATGAATCAGGCAGTGCTGATGTCTTATTTGCAAGGTGGAAATCCTCATGATTGAAATAAAGCCATCACAAATATCACTTAAAAGAAAATCAAATATGTTTTCCTTCTCTATTCAGATTCACCTAATGGGACTGAGTATTTTCACCCATACCTTCAGAACCCTGTCCGTCCTGTTATTTTTCAGCTGTTGCACATCACTATTGCTTTGGCAAAAATTTCAAGGCAATCACATAAAATATTTTGATTTTAAAAGCACCATTCCACAAATTTCTTCCACTGCTTAGCATTTCATTCCTTGTAGGAGTTACATTGCAGTTACAAAGCCTCTCATTTTAAAATATTCATACAACCCCTTCCAGTTTCCCACTCCACAGCATAATATCAAAGATTTCACTGATCCCTGCAGTACAATGCATGTCTGACTTTCTGTGAGCATAAAAGACATTAAATATCTCTAAGTAATAAGATATGTTTATTACATCTACCAGTTTCAGATTTATCAGTTTATCAATCATTTAAATTTTTTCAACTTTTCCACAAAAATTTGGGTTATATCTCTATCTGTAACATACTTACCATGACTACCAGAGTTAATTGTTGCATTTAAAATTTTATTTGTTTATTCTACACTCTGACTCTTTTATTTATATTTATACAGCACAGGATACAATGACCTCTGCAATGAATGACAAGACAATTCAAGTGAGTGCTTTATGATACTGTCTTCTGCAAAGCAGGTGTGCTATATTGCTACAAAAACAGGCTGTAATGGAAACCCATCAACTCACCTTCATAAACAGAAACACAAGCTAGTAAATAAATCCAATTATTGTTGGGCCTGCAACCCTCAGCCTTTAATTTACTACATAAGTCAGTTAGAGAAACACTTCCATCAAATATATTCAATATTAATCAGAAGCAACAAGCTCCTTCGTAGAAGAATAATTTTATATCTTCTCAAAATTTTATTAATAAAGCCTTCCTGGTGTCACATAGGATCATGAAATATAGTCCTCAGGAGACATACTACATGAACTTACTCAATTCTAAAATATAGTGAACGTGTTAGAGTTAAATCACAGAAGAATCTCACAACACTACCGTGCTGCACAAACAAAAGCAAAATAGAAATACAGGAACCCTCTTCCTTTTTCTGCTGGAAACCTGTTACAGAATCATTTTCACAGAAGATTAGGGGAAACCAAGGCTAACTGTATTACCTAAGCACACTGAATTCCCATTCTCTCAGTGGAAAGCCCCAAGGCTAAATCCTGTCTGCAACAGAGAGCAGGGCCATTTATACCTCACTGATCCTTTGCCCCAGCCTGGCCCCATCCATGGGACACTGTAATTAATCCAAACCCCAGGGGAGCTCTGTGCTGGACAAGGTAAGTGCAGCCCCTGTCCTTTGGCCACTCCTCCCCTTTGGCATGGCATGACCCTCCCCTCCTGACCTGCCAGAAAACTGGGTGTTATTACTTCTCTTTGGTGCGATACAAAGCAATAAAAAGAAATGGAGAACAAAAATTTCTTTTACTCCAACCACTCAAAACCATTAAATTACGATAAGGAAAAAAAAAAAAAAGTTCCCAAAGAAATTCTGATGCAGAAAGATGGAAAAGCTCACAAATTTGTTAAAAAAAGAGAAGTAATCAATATAAATGAATTTGTGTTGAAAGACTGAATGCCATTACCTCTCCCTGTCTCTATTTGTTACAAAATTGCCTCAGAACAATAACAGTAAACAAAATACTACATCAATAAGCTTTTAACATGCAAATCAGTTTTTTAAATAAAGTTAATTTAATATTTGATTACATTATTTATTCATCATCTACGACCCACCCTTGTGGGGAAACATTACCTCCTTGTTAATCAAAAATGACTTCCTCTTTGAATGCAAACCATATTAGCACTCCAAAGGGACATTTTTTTCCTTTGCTTTACAGTATTTTTCCCATTTTTCTTTTGCTTAACTATTTTAAAATCATTGCTGAGATTTTATTTACATTTTAAGGCGTGAATGGTGATAATTTTGGCACTGTTGAGTGGGAGAAAGGGGTATGTATGGAATAGGAGTATACCCTGCCTCTAAAAAGGGGAAGAAAGGAAAGGAAAGGAAAGGAAAGGAAAGGAAAGGAAAGGAAAGGAAAGGAAAGGAAAGGAAAGGAAAGGAA